>JBBPCS010006811.1:0-33119 GCA_037974645.1 Hollardia meadi
TGTGTGTGTGTGTGTGTGTGTGTGTGTGTGTGTGTGTGTGTGTGTGTGTGTGTGTGTGTGTGTGTGTGTGGCTGCAATGCAATCCAGAAGAAATCTCTTATGCGTGAAGCTACCTGCTGAGGGACACATCCATTCAATTGCTAGCATTTTGGTCTCCTGATCGTTACAAAGAGGATGACAGGAGGAGAAAGAGGGAGATGGATGGCTGACTCATCAGCTGAGATGAGAGCAGAGGACACACACCATACACACACATACACACACACACCCTGACAGTACACGCACTTACAGATCTGCAGGATTTCGGACAACAGAGAATGGGAGTGTGGGAGATTTGTCTTGGGTGCACTGAGCACTTCTGGACAGCAGAGGGTGCTCCATTTACACAGAACAGGCAGCTGCACAGGGAAAAATGTTACTGACATGCTCGTAAGCACTTCAGCAGCGACTTGATTCAGCCACTGTGATCTCTCGTCATTCAGACATACATGGGAAATGCCAGGTTGGCAAAAATTCACCCAGGGTCAGCGGATAAATGTGATGAGGTTAAAGTAACTCCTGCTTTCTGGTCTTGTACTGTGCTCTGAAAGTGAGAAGTGAAAGTTTTCAAAATGCTTACTGATGTCCTTAACATCAATTTGCAGTCTTTCCCTTAAGTAGTTATATTTGGCATTCCAAATAGATATCTCTACCTTTTCAACACACACACAAAATAATTCCCCTACTGACCCTTCAGCTGGAGCCTGGCGACAGGATGTCATGTTATTCTTAGGTTCACAATTTTTAAAGTTTGACTGAGGATAATAGTCTATCAGAACACTGACAAAAGGTTTTGCTATCTGTAATCATTCCTCCAGTAGGTACTAGACATTAAGAGATATCTTCCTAATCCACTTCTAATGTAAGTATTAAGGACAAAACCCTATCCTCATTCCCTGTAAAAGTACATTAGTGTTATTTTAGTGTTTCAGTGACACACTCATTGTCTTAAGACAGACTTACTAAAGTTGAGAACCCATCCTTCAAGAAGAAGAAATAAACACTCAAAGGATCAGTCAGTAAGTTTTTTTCTCAACATAGTAACCCTTCTTAGGATTTGCACAGAGGCTACACATGCTTAAGCTAAGGTCTTTATAAATAATCTAGTTACTTGAATTTATTTCGTTTTTAGAGCTGTGCTGCTAATTTTTTTTTCATATTTAATCTTGTAGTCTTAGGACCCACCCAAAACGTTCGTGTAGGACTCCCTGAGACCTGAGCACAGACTTTGATGTGTAAAATTAGTGGAGGGAACAGAATATAAAACCAAAATCCATACTGTTTAATTTCCCCATTCTATCAATAAAACTATAATTGAAAAATGGGGGAAAAAAGAGATGTGTTACAGCAACACAGAGACTGACTAGAAAACAAGAAAAAGAGTCAGTGTGGTGATGTTCATATCCTTTGGCCCAGTAGGGCACAAAGCCACATAAGGTATATATAAAGTTTGATCATCTGCAACTAATGGAATGTGTGTGTTTCAGAGTGACAGTGTGTGTCATGTCAGGTAAAATACCTTCTCTCATCGTCCACATGCATCCTTACTTGGGTTTTATCCTGCCATGCGTCTTATGTAATCTCATAATCACCCGTCTCACACACATACTGTAATTATTATTATCACCAGCAACTGTATAAAGACAAAGGTGGGGGATTGTTCACAAGACTTCACTCCATGCATTTAAATGCCAGATTCATTCACATGCCGTCCACAGATTCACAGCACAGGATCGTTGAGACGATTGTTCAGCACTGCAGCATTTATCCTCTTTTCTTTCTTTCCCACTGTTCAACATGATAAATGCCCCCAAAGCAAAAAGCAGTAAGGTAGTAAGCCCATTTTAGATCACAAAGTGCCTTTAGTATCACATTTTCAACACTAAGGTAATGTTCAGATGATGTTCCCCTGTTGGGCAATGATGCTTCAGATGGTTCAGCCAGATATAGAGCGTTCACTGTTACTATTCCTTTTAATGGGGCTGATATAATGTGCCATCTAATCCTAAAAGCCACTGCAGTTGTGATGCAAAATTGCGTGACTTTTCTAAACTGCAGTCTTCACTGAAGACCATTAATGAGGTGATTCCTTCCTGTACCATTTGTCTTTTTAGCTAATTTCCTGAAATTAAGAAAACCCACTACATTTTCCCCAAGGAACAGTATAACACCACTGTTTCATAATGGAGTCACCGAGTGTTTTAGTCCCATTAGAGGGTGGGCAAGTGGAGGGTTCAGTGAAACACTGTTCCCGACCTTTTTAGTAACACAGTGCACTCCTCATTATTGACTGCCATGGAAATATCACAGACAAGTCCTGTGTATCATATGAGCGATTTAAAGAAATAGATCAAAAAGAGAACTATGTTCAAACTGCAAGAGTAAAAATTGCAATTGTAGGCTGATTTTACTTCATGGTAATGACGATAGTGTGATATTTCTCTGTTCTGATACATTGAAAATGAGAGCCAGATATAATGGTCTCTAATGCTAAGGTACTGGATGGACATGGTGTGTGAGTGCTTGTTATGTGGCGTGGTATTTCAGGTATTTGAAACATAGGACATTTCTTGGAATCAAAGGTTTTCTTTTGATCAGGCAGTGAGAATATGACCAAAGTTTCTGCAATTCTTAAAACACAAACTGCTTGAAAAGAATTAATCCTGCTGATTTAGAGTAGTTCAGTCTTTCTTGCCTTTCTTTCATGGTTTATGCAGAACATTATGGGTTCGGGAAGAAAAAGAGATTTTATAAAATGGCTCTGCCTACCAGGGCTGAGCAATGTTTAATTATTTCTTTAATCAGTGATGTGACTGCCTTTTTGGATTGCATCTATATGTATTCCACCTGAAGCTGCAACACACATGCTGAGAAATTCTATCCTCCATAGAAACTTTTAGAAAATGTTGATTTTCATGATATAATGAGAAGAATATATGAAGGAAAAGCTAAGAAACATCAAAACAGTGGGTCTAACATTACTAAAAATCCTGTTATTAGATTAGGAAAATAATATCGTACAAGCAGTCAAGTAGTGTATCCCAATTTTAGCCTTAATCCAACAAAATGATGCTTCCTTTATCAGAATAAGTAGAACATTTTGAGTTGCTGAGGCCTTAACTTCATTGGTCCGAAATTACAAGAGCTTGATCATAACCTTGTAGAAATTATGTCTCAGTGTCCATCAGTCGTCGTGTTGACCCCGAGCTATGAAACTTACTGCGACACTTGGCACAGCGTCCCTTGTCGTACTCCAGCAAGTCTAGAGTTCGGCTTCGTTCGCTGACCGATCGCCTCTGCCCACTCTCCCTCAGCCGCGCAGCCTCCTCTTTGGCGTACACCCCGAGCTCCTGGGTGTAGCGTCCATACATCTGGAAATCAACACAGTAAGGGCATTAGTATTCAATTCAATGCCTCTTTATCAGACATTATGAAGCACTTATTAATGCATTATTCTGCATCACCATATACAACGCCAGTTTTCCCTCAATAACCTCCAAAATCCTGTGAATGGGCCTTTGGGGGATGACTATGCAGTTAGTGCTGGGTGATATAGGCTAGGTAAAAAATGTATGATGTAAAAAGTTTTATGTTCTGCTTGTTCAACAATTGAATTGAAATTGCTATCTTTATTCTTTATTATCATTCATTATTTTGCCACTGGTGATTTGCTTTTGGGTGGTGGCTAAAACCTCTTTGGGGGCACCAAAAATTTCTCTATGCAGGAAAAACCCTGTCTTAACAATTCATCAACCATATTTATGGGTGTTATTAAAGGGAGAACAAGGATTCTTGTGGTACTACCACCTTAGAAAGGCTCATACTGAGCAAAGCATATTGAGATCGTAATTTATGTTCAACAACTTACTTACTTATAATGAATAAGCAGTAGTTAGGAGGTCATTGAAACTCTTAGTTAATGAACAGTAGTTGTAGAATATGGTTATACAAAGCCAATATGCATGTTAATAAACTAGTTAATGGTTAAAATGTGTTCGTTTATCTGAAATGTTACCAAATGTTTTGACTTTACGGAAAAACACACACACACACACACACACACACACACACACACACACCTCAATGAACCCAATAACTTCTAACTGGCTCCAAACTTGAACTTCCACTGTGACCTCGGCACAACAACCTACACACACAAACATACATGATCCTTTTTGTTTTGTTCTATAAATTGTATTGATTTTCAAAGCGCACGCATACATATTCATAAGAAAACTGCAAAAAACAAACAAACACAACACAAAAGGAAAAGAAACAAAACAACAGCACCATAACATGACAGCACCCAGATCGAGACTCACAGCCATGTAACAACATTAACAACAAACATTACAAGACTGGTGTTAGGCCACTAGTTTTCAGAGAGAAAGGATATGAAAGAAGATAAATTCATTTAAAAAAAAAAGCAGAAGAAAGGAAATGTAATTCAAAAACATTACTCATCTTGAAGGGCATACATACACAACCAAATACACACATACAAAAAGAAGTCAAGTCAGCAGAACAAGAGATAGGAAGCGCCAAGTTTTGTAAACCGCCCAGACACCAGCTCCCATAATACCCCTGGGTGGTGCACAGGAACAGGGGCACTAATGGCTTCCTCTTGGCCACCCGTCACAACACAGCAAGGTATTTCACCCGCATCGACAGGGCAATCAAGGTCATCAATGCTGATTTCACCTTCATATGAGTTGCTGATGGGCAGAAGTTGGACTTCAACAATAACACAATCAAATATTTTCCATAGACAAATGCAGCCGAAGGATATTTTCAGTGCAGTACAGTTCAGTGTATGTAATATGCGCCACTAGGGGACTCTTCAGGGTTTGCTTTAGAGAAAAAAAAACATGGTGCACATGTCCTGAAAGATTAAAATGTCTTCGACAAATGGAAGAACTTCCGGTCAAGTATTATCTGTATTTAAAAAATATTCATGGGAGCTGATGCCATGCATCACCAACCCAAAGCGTTTGTATTTGATGACGTGCGAATGAGACTCAATCAAATATCTTCCTCCTTTAATACAATTCAAATCATGCTTGTGTTCACACAGAAAATGAATTTATGCCTTGGGTTACTTATGTGAATTTGACAGCAGGATCATTTGTGTTTATTCACCCCAAACAGCCAGAATACTTAACTGTACATTAGCCGTAAGCTAGTGAGCAACAGCAGGCACTGAGGGTGTGTGTATGTCTGTGTTTGTGTTCAGTTCAGCCTCTCACTAAAATCATCACTCATCAGAGACTCCAGTTATTCCCTCCAGTCTCTTCTTTTTCCCCTCTCCTCTCTGTTCATGAATACTTAAGTCAGCAGTCAATACGAATGAAGAGAGACTAATTACAGTACATTACATCGTGGCTCGCGGTTCATATCATTGACAAAAAAGTCGACAAACATAGAATTCATTTCAACAATCCATCCAACAGTTGTCAAAACACTTCTCTCTGAATCACAAATTGGTGCAAAGTCAGTGAGCGAGTCTGGAGACCAAATGTCTGAGCCAAATTTCATGGCAATCAACCTTTTTCAGTCTGGACCAAAGTGGTGGTGGACCAATCGAGCAGCATTGCCATCCCTAGAGCCATGCTGCCAGCATGCCTAAAAACTGATTCATATTTGGACCCACTACTGTCACAGTGAGTGTGCAGTAGTGTCGAGTGAGAATCCCTTTTGCTATAAACTGTTTCTTACACGTAATCTTAGAAAAATCTTTTTCAATCTTCTTTACGTTTTTAGTTACACTTTGTTTTTGACAAAAAAATAATGACGAACATGTTATGATTAAAACTTGATGACTGATATCTGAACTAAGACAAGACTAAATCTAAAAATACCTGACAAAATCTTCACTAGGTTGCTAGTATAAACAATCACATACAATCTTAACCTCCATAAGCTGCCGTTCTTTCTGCCTTTGGATAGGGACATGGAAACTGTCAAATATATAACATTTATCAAACAGCAATGTTCACAGTGAGCAGAAAGACGACATACTGGTATGATCTTGAAAAACTACTCTTTTCATGTCACAATAATGGTACTTCCCTTTTTGCTTTGAGATGGATGTGGTTGTGTTTACACAGCAAAGCAAGTACATTGCTATTTCTGTTTTAATAATCAAAAGTCCAGATTCAATAAATTGCCATGCATGTCAGGGCAATACAGACACTGGAAGCACGCCTACATTTCTTGGAACATGGCCCCTATGGCCTCATGGAAGAAAGTGTTTAGATATCATGCACATGGGCACAAGCATAACAGTGCACCCACACACAAACACACATACATGTTTGACAGGGCCTCATCAAAGCCACGCTGTGAAAAGGTCAATTACTGCTGTTTCGGAGCACTGCAGCTCTGTGTTGTGCAAGTCCTATCCATATCAAACACACTTGGTAGTTGTAAAGCTTTGCCAATTGAGTAACTAAGGTCAGCAAAATTACTGGAGTCTCTGCCAATGGTACCAGCACTATAGTATCAGCACCAGTGCTGACTTTATTAAATGGACCAGGCATTGGCCAGACGTGCCTGATCTACAACAAACACAGTTTCTCAATATCATCACAAAAATGTTGAGCACATCATATCTAAAATCTGAACATGCTTAATAAAGATATTGCTGTAAATGTCTCTACTTAAGGCCTCAGTATGCTTCAAATGAAGGGCTTGTTTAATGGCCTTGCAGCATCTGAAATCAGACAGCAAATTCAGGGGTATGGCATCCAACAATTTTCAGAATTTTCTGAAACATAACAACCATGATTCATAGCAACTGACCAGAAACATTGACATAAATAAAGATGAACGGTGCATCTCCACTTCCTCCCACTGTACAAAAATGAAGCCAAAATATCCTGGATACGAGCACTGCCATCACAGTAGTGACCGGGCAGTGGAGCCGCGGTATCAGGTACCTGCCCATACACCCACCTGACTCTATCACGAGCGGGGCTCAGCTGTCAATCATGATGTTTCACTCTGTTTTTATAGCATCAAATAGTGGCCATTCCTCAACAGTATAGGATACTATTTTGATATTATTGATTGAGATTGAGATCAATTCTGGTTCTTACTGAACCCTGTTCAATTCTCTCACTTGCTATGCACAAATTGGCTGTAAAATGTTTTGTATGTGGGTTGAACAAGCTACCATTAGATGATTCTTGGGCAACTATTCTTGGGTACAATAGGATGTCAAAAATTCTGTGATGATTCTTCAGGAAATCATTGTGATCGTCAGACTTCCACACTTACATCAAGTTATTTGATTTATCATTAACGCCTTGCTGTATCATTATTGCCCATACTTTAGAGCACCATCTAGGGCTGCAGATAGCGATTTTCATTATTGATACATTTGACGATTATTTTCATAATTAATCGATTCATTGTTTGGTCTATAAAATGTCCAGAAATTGTGAAAAATGGTCACTCCAGTTTCCCAGGATGCAAATGGTTTCTTCTAATTGCATCTTTTGTTTAATCAACAGTCCATAACCCAAAAACTCTTGAGAAAAGAATGGAAACATTTCTTGATGAATCTGTATTCTTAAAAATGTAGAGCTGGTTGCAATTCAAAACCATCTCTCAATGCCAAACCATATTCATTAGAAAGGATTACTTGACTGACAAGCCTCAAAATACCTTGCTGTATCCATGTAAAAGTCCAAAATGGGAACAGGGAAAGATTGAACAGTGGGAAACAGAGGAAAAATCAAGAAGGGAACATTTGGGGTGCAATTTCGCCAAATGTTTCTACCAGAGATGGCATTCGGCATGGCATTCTCGGCCACATTCATGATCGCCAACCCTAAGTTTTAATTAAGTAAGGAGACTTCAAACACAACAGAAACTCAAAAGACCCGAGAACAAGAGGGCAGAAATAGACCGTCTCAGATTCACCCCCTTGAAA
Source organism: Hollardia meadi (assembly GCA_037974645.1). Taxonomy (NCBI): domain Eukaryota; kingdom Metazoa; phylum Chordata; class Actinopteri; order Tetraodontiformes; family Triacanthodidae; genus Hollardia; species Hollardia meadi. The sequence goes on from JBBPCS010006811.1 coordinate 7,976, forward strand.
CTAGCAACTGACTAGAGGAAGAAAACAAACAGACCCATCTAGAACAAATGCATTACTGGTTGAAAGTCTATCATTATGTTGAGCATATTCAGAAAGGGGAACTTGGCAGAGCCTGCCTGCTTAGGTTAATTGATCCCAGATGAATGGGTTGTCCTGATCTCATTGTCCAGGCTGCATGGGGCAAAGGAGAGGAGAGGGCAAGGGTGATGAATAATTCGAGCATTGATATGAAGGGTATTAGTCGTTCTACGAACCAGGAGAGACTAAAGCAAAACACTCACAAATGTTACTTGTGAAGCCATGAAATGTTTACAACCATGAAATGTTTCAAACCATGAAGTCCAATTTAAACCTTTAACATGGCACAATCAACATAGTTCAGACTGACAAACCTGCAATTTCAAAACAACGAAAACCATAAATAAGCCTCAAGGGTCAAGAGATCTCGTTTACTGACACCTAAAATAGGTGAGATAACAGGTGAGATAGAGGTGGGAGATACCTCTGTCCTTGACCTATTTTTTATGCAAGAGTCCAGAAATTCTATGAAGGTTAAGAAAAGGGGGGGGGGGGGGAGTTATCACTTGTTGGAGACAGCATCTGAACACTGGAGTTGTCTTTAATGAGGTGCTTTACCTCTTACATTTTTTGATAGACGGACCCATAGATGACACATTTCCGTAAGATTTATCTTTGTAACATTTTCAGGAAACAACCATATTTAATATTTGTATATAGTTTCACAAACTCATTTGCCATCAGGGTTGCACCTAACGATACATATTTATCTTTTAAGCTATTAATTTACCAACAACTAATATTAGAAACTTGTTTAATTAATATTTCAACATTATATTCAATCATCTTCTCTTAAAAACAAATAAGATTCAAATAATTGACTTAAGACTGAAAATGGTTATGACATTATTTCATCACTGGACAAATGTGCACTTAAGATGTAATGTATTTTTGCACGTGTGAGGCAAGAAAATACCTGAAACACTTTATAGACAATAACAACACTCTGTAAGATTAGTTTAAGCCATCTTCTCAATCATACATGGCCATTAAAGTAAACAGAAAATATTAAACGGCTGAATAACAACGTTTGATGACACATACACTAACGTGTTGCCATAACAGCAGTTGTGTAGAGACTACTTTTAACATGTTGATGTCTCTAATCTGAGGGGATGGATTGCTAAATTGTCGGCACAGTTTACTAAACTGAGGTAATGGATTGATAAACCATGGGGACAGTTTAATAACTCCATAGTATGATGTACAAAAACAAAACAGGACAGCCGTGCCGTCTTGCTGTCGCTCCTTTCTTCACAAAGCGGGGTCTTCAAGTGTTCATGCATAGCAGTTGTACTGCTGTGATACACCCCTTACAACATGCAGAGCTAACAGAGCTTCACAGTTTTGTGTCTCTGTCTAAAATACTCTGTCTAAAAATATCTAATTTTTTGCAGAGAAATCAGTGTAATGGTGGGAATCTGTAGTCACCTCACGATTTGATTAAAATCTGATTGAGAGGGCTACAATTCATTGATAAAAGGACTATCAGTGCATTTTAATGCATCAAAAGTTTTGATTACTATACAGAGGCTGTACTATACTATACTGTGTCTACTTGATGATCCATAATTAGTTTAGACACAACTTGCATACAGTGTTCCTCTTGTTCCTTCCCTTTAATGTCCCTTTCACTAAGTGAAGTTAGTGAATCTTAACCCTTTAACTTCACAGAAGCCAAAATGCTTCCACACACTAGCTGTTAAACTAGTGGGTGCCCATCAGATTGTTAATGAATGAATGAATTTGAAAGCATCCCACAGTCTCCTGCCTGTATGTTAATAAGATGAAAATCAGAGGAAGCTGGAGTGCTCCGCTCTGTTGTTATTAATGTTATGTCTCCTGCAGTGGAGAGCAGCGTCTCTGTTCCGACAACATCACATTATTAACTAACATTTAGAGACTCGAAAATGTATACTGTATATGAATATATCAAAAATATATGCTGTACATACAGTATAGTTTCTTGTTGATCTTTGTTTTGAAATTTTATTTGTTTTAATGTAGTGAAAGGATCCCCTACAATAACCAATAACTTTAGGTTCAGACTAACAATGTTTGTACTGGTACTTTGGTTGGATTAATATCTGTATGAGCAGCACTAAAAGTGGTTTGTTTTACCATGCTGTTAGCTGTTGCCCCGTCCTTTTCAGCAATCTGTATGTATATTTGTGATTAAAATTATCAGGTAACGTATGGAGCGCTATGGTTAAAGTTCCTGTGAGTTCTGACAGACACTTAACACTAGCTAGACTCACTCCTTTGTTTAACGCTGGACAAAAAACTGCATTGAGTGTGTTGGGGCTGACTCGTGAACGTGACTGTGAAGTAATGTCTATAATCAGTGCTAATATTAGAAAGCTAAGCTAACTAGTTTCCGCTTTGTGACAGAAAGCTTGTTAGCTTAGCTTGCCAGCTTCCCCTTTCCCAGTGGAATACAAACTTAACAGCACGATGGGTCCTCCTAAATGTTGAATATCAAGGTAAAGGTATAAATGTCTTAAAGGTAACCAGTGCTACATTGGCTTGTTGAAAAAGAGGAAAATAATGTATTGCATCAAATTGATAATGACATTATCCCGTCACTTGTGCACCATGAAGGTTGAGAGTGAATCTGTGTCTACAAATATGTCCAAAAATGTTTTTAGTCTCTTTCGAACGATAGAAAAATATGCACAATTGTTGTACCACTATGGTTTATGTTGCCTTACACAAGAAATTAGAAAAATTTAAATTTCTGTTTCACTTAAATGTTATTATGCTTTTTCTTTTTGGTCTTTATGCGGACAAATATCTGTACTGATCAAACACACACACAAAATAGTACTGCTAAGGAAGGAAACAACTAAAGGGATAAATCAGAATAAAGGCTGGAAAAGCAAATTTTTTTTGCACAAAGGTAATGTGGGACCACTGGGAATAGACAAAGGTTTGTGCGTGCTTGCTACCTTGTGTGGCATTGCTGTGGTTCGATGCCAACCACGCACAAGTCAGACATAGCCAAAGTGAGGATCCCAAATGAGGGAACAAGAGCCTAAAATATACAAGAACGGGATAACAGACCTCATATTTCTCTCTTTCTCACACACGCACACACACACACACACACACACAGCTGGCTACAGTCCAAGTGGTCAACCCCAAATGACCAGGAGCCTCACCAGTTGAGCTCAGCATGCCACAACTCACTTCAGCTAATGAGCTCCCTGACAGAGAGTGTGTGTGTATGTGTGTCCATTTCAGTGTGTGAATGTGTGTGAAGAAAATGGAAAAAGAACATTGATTTTGGTCACTCAAAGATTCAGAATGGTGCAGTGAAAGGAGACAAAAAGCAGATAAGATGGTGTTCTCTCTCGTCTGTCAACCTTCCTTTTAAAAACATTCATCCATACAATAACAAGGTAGAGGTGAGGGTTCAGCACACACTTTCCTGCTGTTTTTGTGTGTGAATGTGTCAGCACACTTGTGAGGGAAGGAAGGAAGAAGAGAATGTGAAAGAATCATTGTGCAATTAATCTAGAGGGCCGACTGTGTGAGGGGACTGAAGAACGAAAGGGTGAGAAGAGACTGCGTGGGACAGAGGAAGGACACTTTGATGGTGAAGAGTTTTTCCACCTAAAAGACGATAAAACTGTGGGAGAAAACACTGCATCCTTGGAAGAATGTGATTGAACACAGGAGCACCTATTTTGAAGCCTGGATTTTCCATTTTAAATATGGCATATTTTGGGGGAACTCCTAGTTTAAAACTTATAAAATTTGGCAGCAACAATAATTGCAATGCCACTTTCAGAGAAATGTAGCCCTAGGGTTGCATGTTAACCCCTCACCCTAACCATAAGGTTCTGGGCTTATAATTATCAAACACTAAAAGTGACATTTTGTACTTATGTGAAAGAGAAGAGTAAAAATCCTTTACTTCTACCGATCTACAAACTTTCTTATGACTTACTTAAACAGCGCTCTTAAATTAAAGAGAGCTTCAGAGGTTGTATTGTGACGTGAATGTACAATATAATTCAGAATAGGATTGAGTTATTTTTTCAAAAGATATTACAAAATAATCAAAGTTAACGCAGCAGAATGAGAGATATTATCTTCCGTTCCACGCAATCTTCTTCCTAGTCAAAATCAACCACCAATAATTTGGATGGAGACTCAGGTATAACAGACTGGTAGCAGCTATTGTAGTCTACTATTTGCATTTTACAAACCTTTTTTTTTTTGTCAGGAGTGCAAATAATAAATCTGGTTTTGACTTGTTGGTTACTTATTATATGATTTCCCCGATGTGCTTTCTTTAGTGTTAGCAGGATTTCTTTCCCACTCCAGTTTAGTTTTCATTTTGTTTCTATTTCAGCCGATTTCCTGTCTTTTCAGCCTGTTTCATTGATTCAGCATTATGTATGTATTATGTAGTATGTTGGATTGTTGATAATTTCTTACATTGCATTTAAAAACTATAAACTCACATATGTTTTACTGCATAACATACCACTGAGTAAAATGTAAGGATTTTTAAAAGAATGAACAACTTGGCAGATGCAGGAACAATTTTGAATTTAGTGTTTTTAAAAAGGTATTTCAAAAGAATCTAAATTAACAAAGCAAAACGAGACATATTGTCTTTTATTCCATGCATTCTTCTTCCTTGTCAAAACCTAATGCCTCAACCAACTCAACCACCAATAATTTGGCCAGACACTCAGATGCGATGTGTGATGTGATAGACTGGTAGCAGCTAACATAGCCTCTAGCCTCAAGCAAAGATGCATAGTAGGCTACAGAGGTCTGGTAAGCTCACTTCTAACTCCATACCCCCAGATTTTTGTTAATTCTAAAACTTGTAGTTTTCAGACCCAACTGACACAAGTGACATCACTTGAGGCAATTTTTCTGACTTTGCACAGCTCCTTCTGGAGCCACAAAAGGCTTTATACAACTTTTTTTTTTTCACAGATACAGTAGTACTCCCCAACATCTAATGACACACTTTGATGTGTTCCAAGTAGGAATAAGAAACTTGATAAACATGTCTTAGTTTTCATATCACTCAACTGTGGTTGGATGACCATCTCCATTTTGATATTGTTCAATGGAGGTTTAATGAGATTGTCGAAAGGCGACCCAATCGCGATTACCAACATAAACCACCTTGTTCTCAACAGACACATTACAAGAAATATTTGCATTTTGGACCATAAAACAATAAAGTTAATTATGCATTATCAGTCCAGCATGGCCTTATAGGAAATGTGGACTATTGCTGCAGCTCTAGCTTTCATCAGAATTGGTGCAAAAGATATATGTGTGTGTGTGTGTGTGTGTGTGTGTGTGTGTGTGTGTGTGTGTGTGTGTGTGTGTGTGTGTGTGTGTGTGTGTATGCGCAAATATATTTATCCAGTGCGTTTTTATTGGGCATCAACCTCTCGTTTAGTGTAAATCAACACTTGTGCCCATGAGACATGAGACAATGAGAGCATTGTTACGAGTGTAATTCTTAGAGGTTTGAGCCAATATTTACCCCAAGAACAGCAGAACTGTACTTGTAAAACAGATTCAAAAAGAGCATTGAAGAGAGATTAGAGGAAAAAAGGCTGAAGGCGTGAGATGTGGAAGGATGTACAGTAAATAAAAGGTTTCCCAATCCTCCTATGGGGTACTCCAGGGGGCTAATAGGGAGTCTTGTGTGCTTGTGCCAGGCTGCCATGCCAACCCTCTGGGCCTCTTTTACACTGACCCAGGGCTGGACAAACAGAAAGAAGAAAAGAAGGGAGGATGGATGGATGGACGAATGACAGAAAAATAAGAGGCAGGAAAAACTGGAGGAGGTGTTTCAGAAAAGCAGGGGGGCAATGATGGACAGATTGCAAAAGAAAGGTAAAGAATAAAGAATGGAAAAAGAGGATAGTTGTTGGTGTGTAGAAGGGGGCCTTAGGAAGTTTGGCACTATATACGGAATCCATCTTACAATGTGAGCTGAATTTAGATTTAACTGCGCATTAGGGGGAAGGAGAGAGGAAGAATGAAAGAGTGTAGTTGTGAATGTCAGAGGAACAATTAATGATAGAGCCTCACACCTGTCTAATGTTAGCATACAGCAAAGAAACAGTGAATTACAGTAAACATACAGTAAACACACAAACATCAGTGCACACAATAAAGTGTAAACACATCTATTCTACAATAGACTTCTATTTAAAAAAGATCTCTATTCCAAATTGTGCAGTATTCATACAAATTATGTTCTGGAGTTTGAGATAAATTAATATGATTATTCAGTCCAATAAGCTACAATGACTCAGAGGACAAATGAAGCACATGCACACAGTCAAACTTCCTCCTCTCATTCCTCTCCTCTCTATATCAGCAGAGCAGCACTGAAGTCCTACTACAGTGACAGCATGAATCTCTCTCTCTCTCTCTCTCTCTCTCTCTCTGTCTATTGCTGCCTCGTTCTCTCACTCCGGTAATCAGCTGCAGTGGCAGGCTGGCAGCTGCACATTGGTATTAATGCCACGTCTTGACCACTGCCACAAGAAAAGCCAGCCTCTGCAAAGCACTGATATTCACCTGTCGCGCGCATGCGTGTGCGTGTGCGTGTGTGTGTGTGTGTGTGATAGCAGCAGGTGCATTCTCCTGTTGCCTCATTAAGAAAACCCATATTTACTTGGGCTCATTCAGCTCTCCTGGCAAACTGCACTCCTGCTCTTTCCAAACACTTCACTTCCATCACTCTTTGTCCTTCCTCTCAAGGTTTAAAGCCACATGCGGTTTTGAAGGCAAATACTGAGAATGTTTTATTCATTTCTGAAAATGCCTTTAGCCAATTAATTGTATCAATACTGCATAAGTTAAAAACCTGCTATAATTATTTTTTTAATGGATCAAATGGCTGAATCTAAGGTAAAAGGTGTCACATAATTATCACATGGCTCCCTCTCAGCATTACTTTTTTAGCATCTTTTAGCTCATTGTTTTGGTTTTCCAACTCCCAACCTTACTGTTTTGTTTCACTCTCACAGCATTGTTTGCAGATGCAATGGGGAGCTGTAAAGAAGCTACTGTGCCTTCCTGCCCATCACCAAATAACAGACAGACAAAGTTAGCGATTAGCTGGTGAACATAGTAGTGTATTTACAGTAACAGCTTTAAAAGCAGCTAAGAGAACAAAACGAGACGGTAGCGAGACGTGCTACAGTCAGTTTACTGTTAACTGCTTGTTTCCACTACCCCGGAGTGCCCCAAGTGTATCCTACTTGTTTGTTTCAAGTAGAATAAGCAGAAATGCTCATTAATCATGAATAAACAGTTAGCGTTTGCATGATTTAACAGATTAAGAAAAGATACAACCTGGGGAAACGATTGACAGAAAATCATATAAAGATTTAGGGAAAAAAAGACCTTAAAGTAGTTTAATCAATCTAAAATCAATGTGCAATCCATGACAATGAGTGCTTGGCACAACATATAGACTTAAAGAAAAATTTAATCTTGTTTTTGAGTTTTCATTTTTATTCAGTGATATGGTCAGAGTGAAAAAGCCTTTGAAATGGTGTTTAGACAAGGGCGCTTTAAAATAAAGTAATTCATTGGAAGTCTCAATATGAGTTTGTTTCAGATGATTTAGCAGCTTCAACACTGGGATCTCTGGCCAGACATCTGATATGAAAATAACAACTACAGCAAATTATTCCTTAGCATTGCTTTCTGCACATTTTGAAGCATACAGTATATTACCGTAATGCTGTGATATATTTTCTTTCCTCCATCACACCCCTCTCGTTACCATCCATCCCTCACTGTGCACACACATACACGCAGGAAGTCAGGATGAGGACACTGCAGCAGGCACAAGGGTGTCATGTCAGCAGAGAAGCAGCTCTGGTGGACAGATTCCCATTAGGGGAATTGTTCCGGTGACATGGCTGACAGCAGTGTACTATGACTCGAACCACACCGAGCTCAACATAGTAACACATTTAAAGCCACACATCATGCGGAGTAAAAATAAATGGGAGGGAAAATCATTCCGCCATGCACTCTCGCCCTTACATGGCCTAACTGAGTTCAAGTCAGGCAAAGAGAAGGAAAAATTAGCAAAGCACATCTTTAACATGTTCCATCTATCACTCCAGTTACACATGCTCATGGAGGTCAAGTCATTTGGCAAAGATCACACTTTGCACTCCATTTGATGCTGTCAAACTTCAGGGTTTAAAGCATTTGAAACAAGTTAAGATGCAAACACATGCACCCAAGTCTTCCACAAACGTAGGGAAGACACTGAACATCTATGTTTCTTTCTCATTTTCAAATGATGGTAGTTGAGGTAAGGTAACAGTACCAGAACATACAATGGAGTCCCAGTGAGAAGAGGGGTGAGACTGAGGGAGGAAAGGAGGGAGAGAAGACATTTGTGCACAATGGCTCCCTGTGTTTCTCTCTCTGTCTCGCCCCTTTTGTCTCTCACATGAGCTCTATTGGGACGTGGGAAGGCACCGGCATGGCACTGCCCTGTACCAGTCCTGAAACACGCACACACACACACACACACACACACACTAACACTAACACTAACACTAACACTAACACTAACACTAACACTAACACACACACACACACACACACTAACACTAACACACACACTGCGGCTGAGGACGTACTGTCCAGCAAACTCATCACTGACATCTCACTGGGAAAACACAGCTGTGACAATAACTGGCCTGAGAAAGTGACAAGCCATAAAAAAAAACAGAGAAATAAAGAGGGACTGAAATCCAAGAGGAAAGAGAAAGTACCATCAGAAAGAAAGAGACAAAGGAACAAGTGGTGTGAACCCTCAACAGGTGGAGAGACCATGAGAAAACAGAGAGAGAGACAGAGAGAAATATGAGTCATAACATCAACAGAACTCCACAGAGTTTGAGAGAGAAAGAAAAAAAACACAAAGCACATGAGAAAGTCTACAGACCCAGGTGAGAGGGTGAGTAATGGAATAAGAGTCTCAGTGTTTCTCACCCCACACACACGCACACAGATTTTCAGACAGACAAGAGGATGAAGAGGAGGAGGAGGAGGAGGGACATAGCTTACTGCCAGGCAGGCCAGTTTTGTGTCAATATCTTTAATGGAATAAAGGTTGCCTGAGACGGTATCCAATCAAACAGTGTGTGTGTGTAAGCGCGAGGGACAAACCTGCAGCCATCAGCATACAGCTGCACTGTATCCACTGTTCCAATTATCTTAAGAAGAGCCTTCTCGCTTGTCTTATTAAAGCTGTGTGTTCTTGTGTGTGTGTGTTCTAATAATAAAATCTCAAACACATGGAATATTTTGGGATAAAAACAATGTAATTGCTATTTGCTATTGAATCTGCTGCAGGGAGAGTAAAAGAAGGATGATAAGAAGGGAAGGAGAGGAAGAGGAGACGAAAAGGAAGAAAAAAAGAAAAAGTGAAGAGGAAAAGGAAAACGGGGGAGAGGAGAAAGGATAAGGAAGGACAAGTACAATTAAAAGGAGAGGACAAAATTCAGGAGAAAAAGACGAGGAAGATGAGGAAGAAGAAGAAAATGTGGGATAAGAAACATTAACAGTATGCTATCCCCTCTTCTCATTTCTCAGTTTATACATCCTTGATTCCTTTCCTCGCCTCCTCTCCTCATGTCTTGGTCCCTCCCACCAGAGATGCGAGCAGAGGAAGCAAAAAAGAGACACCAGGAGAGAGGAGTCAAGGCAACATTGTTGAATCGTGCATCGTGCTTCGGAACTGCCATTTTAAAACGGCAAGGCATATTGTAAGTAATGATGGTGAAATGTCATGAAAGAATGTAGTTAGAACAGTGCTTTACGGGACGTGTGAAGGGCAGAAAGTTTGATCGCACATTTGATCATCTTAAATAACTAAATATGAATACAAAAGGAACATGTGTAGAGTCCTGCTCCTGCCATGGTTTGTACAATTCAGCTGTATGTCACGTCTCTTTTATATCACAGGTGCAGAAAAGACTTACAAAGGGTACACCTGGGCATCATCGCTCATAGCCTCCTCTCTCCTTGAGATGAATTTTAGGAATTGAGACATCCTATAAGGCGTTGGGCTCAGATTAATTTCCAGATCACAAGGAGGATGGAGGAGAGAGAAGGCACAAAATAGAGAAACGTCAGGAGCCCTACGCAAAATAAAAGAAAAAGAAGAAGAAAAGAGAAAGAGAAAATACTGGGTCTATGCATTGATTTCAGGGAAATCCTGCAGAATTATACCTTTAATATTGTGGGGTATGAGGTTGTGTGTTATATTATAAGAAACAATCATTTATGTTATATTCTAGAGGGCATCTGGTGGATTTTCAAAGGCCCATATAATAAAGACAGCTTGAAGCAGGAAAAAAGCCAATAGCTAATTAAGTCAAAGTAATAAATATGTAAATAAATAAATAGCCTAAATAAATCTGGATCACTAAACATCAAACTCAAAGTAATAAATACCTAATACATAAAACTAATCAAACTAACATTTAAACTAAACGTAAAAGAATGTTTGAGCTGTCATTTCCCCAAAAGTCAGTAATTCCAGTTCAGACGTTAACTGGTGGAGGCTGTGTAGCCATTGGTCACCATCTGAGTCAAGTTCTGCCAATACAGATAGTTTGTACAATGTCTTATTGGTGATGTCTGCTTCTAATTCTTCTACTTCTATTACATTCAATGATGAAAAAATGAATTTCTTTGGATACCAATCTGGTGTAGAAATATTGCCTTTTATTCCTATTCATTTCTATTCTGGACTAATACAAATATCTTAATGAATTCAGGGATATAAAAACAGTTTGGATGTCGTCTTTTTGGATAAGCAGAAACTTTCAAATGAATTAGAGTCTCAGAAGAAATGCGGCATAAAAGTAGTGTTTATTTTAATTGAAATTAAGATGGAAATTCTGCTTAATAGCACAAACAGTCACACTGTTGGCGCACAAATATGAGGACAAATGGGGTTCAGTGTTGCTTGCAACACAGAGAAAAACACACTCACACACAGAAATGACTTTTACCCCATTGAGATGAATTAACTTTCTTAGCTTTGTCACGTGAGAGAGTCTCTCTCTCTCTCTCTCTCTCTCTCTCTCAAGCAATAGAGAAGAAGTGGAGAGAGAGACAAAGTGTAGAGGGGAGGAGAGGGAGAGAGTGCTGAAATGATTAAACTTGCAAGTGTGTGTGTGTGTGTGTGTGTGTGTGTGAGTGAGTGAGTGAGTGTACTAATCTTACACTTGAGCAGGCAATAAGAGTGCAGCTTTTGTGGTGCAACATCCACCTAAGTCAGAAACAGGCCAATACAATCCCTATTTCATAACCCAGCCAATCTACATATACTGGTGTGACTGATGCACCTTATGAAAATAAATTTGTGAATGCCCCCACCCAGCCCTCAATCTCCCAAATAATCACTAAGCTGAAGCACTTGGACAGGTGACAGTGAAAATGCTCCATTCTGGTGCCTTGGTAAATCCACTTAGCTGACCAATTACATCAGTGCATTCTGAGATGACCGGAGGATATTTAATAAAAATAAAAAAAAAACACAAGTGTATTAGAGCATCTTCTTTACTACAATATTATGTGGCACATTTCCACTCTGAGAGAAGGTAAACAGCAGAGAGCTCTCTGTTGCTTTCTGAAAATGTTTTCTGCAAACATCATGATTCTGCAAACCTCTCTGAACTGTGCCAATGGAAACAAGAGTTTGACTGATGGAGGTTATTCTAGACCAATAGTGGAAGGTTTGAATTAAACGTCCGTATGTTCTGAATGTAAAATTGTAAACTACAGGAAACGTATCCATTACAGAACACTGGGTGATGATAAATGTAATACCAAATATTCAGTGACAGTGTCCATTACTAAGTTTTATGCTGATATAGCAAAAGACTTTGCAGATAAGGTGTAAATAGAACTGATTCATCATTTCTCCAGTTCAGCCAAAATGCAGCAACTACAAATGTGGTCAAAGTTCAATTAAAACCACCTGGTGCAACATCAGTTTTTGACTGGTTTCTAGCAGCGTTGAAGAATTATGGTTCTCTCCCTGATTATAGGTGTTTACCATTTAATTTGGTGTATGCAAAACTTTGAGGAAATTGTGTGAAGTATTCCTGGAAATGTTTTTCTAAACTAGCGCTATCACTAACCCGCTGCAGAAATGAAACCCCCAAAACACAGCAGATTTGTCCTGTTTTAAAGTAAAGCACACAGCAGCAGAAGAAGAATCCTAACAAAGACAACAAGGCCATGGACATGCAGTGAGCTTCTAAAAATGACCATACATGTTATAGCAGGAAAAGCACAAGTATGATTAATAACATTATGACTGCTGAAACTGATACAATTGAGCTAATATTAATCCCCTAATAGATAATCAGTAGTTAATACTTGCCATGTCCTCTGCAATATTACTGCTCAATGTTATAAACCAGAGGTGTCAATTAGGGATGTTAATGATTAATCCGTTAAGAATTTACCAGATTAAAAATGTATTAACCGACAATGTGTTTTATGCACCATCTCCGGAGCTCTCATATATTCACTTTTAACCACAAGGGGGCACACATCACCTTTGCAGTTCAGAAAATACTACTGGTGCAACAGAAGAAGAAACAGTCGGTAGGAAATGGTGAGGCAAGAAGAAGAGGGCAAAACATTGTCCAACATGGGAGCATTATGCTGTAAAAGAGGACAATACTCAATGATGCGACAATGGCTTAAAATACAGCTCCAGTCAAATGTCAGTGTTGTACCACCTGAAAAGTCAGTACCCGACGGCTGCAGTGCAAGTTGAAAGTGGACCGTCCTCTCAACAAACTGTCATGTCGGTGTTAGTTTGGAGAGGCTGTAATAATGTGCGAGCTTGTGTGAGCAGAGGCAATAACTCAGAGGATTTGCTTTATGGTGGAAAAAATGCCAACATGAACATGGTGGACGGTGAGGGATTTCGTGAGCTACTGAACTAATGTTACATAACGATTACACAATTAATATGCTGCTAAAATTCTTTTAAATAAAACTTAAAATGTGCATTTTGTATCTTATTTATGATTAATTGACTATTGATTGTTAACGTGTTCAATTATCAGTTCAAGGATTAAGGAAAATGTACGAAATTTGCATCCCTAGTGTCAATGAATGATGCACCCTACTCAAAGGGTGACTCGACCCTAGAAAGAACCAATGTATGAGTCTCACTCTAATGGAAATATCGACCTCATGTTGCCAATAAATAAATAAACACCAAAACTCAGCCTGGAGCAACAGGCTATACTGAGGTTGTACTCAGACTGCCTGAAGCAAATATTTCCAAGAACACAAAAGAGTGATTTGAGTAATTTGTCTTCAAAATCATCTTTATCTTCAGTAAAAGTCAGGCCTGTCCCTTCAGGGCTAGAATCTTGTGACGAGAGTCAAACCAGCACCCGAGGTGGAAAGGTGATTGTACTGGCCCCAGGTCAGATCTGAGGGCACCAACAGTATTGCCAGAGGTCAGAGTGCTGACAGCTGTCTTTTTTTCATGGCGTATGACAGGACAATAGGACGGCCGTGACTCAGGAGGTAGAGCTTTCGTCATCTGATCGGGGGATCGGGGATTCGATCCCTGACCCCTGCAGTCAGCGTGTGGAAGTGTTCTTTGGCAAGAAACTGAACCCCAAATAGCCCCCTGAATGAATGGCTGAATGTGACAAGTGTCGTAAAGCGCTTTGAGGAGTCGAAGACTTGAAAAGCACTATATAAACTCCATTTACAAATAACACGACTGTCTGTTATGTAACAGACAGAGAAGGACCGACAAGAAAATACCAATATCAATTTGGTCAACTCACAAAACAATAATCTATACAACTTATCATCATCAGGTACTACTTCAGTCCAAGTTGTAAACTCTAATTAACTCACCCCAACTCTCTAAGTCTTTTCTCAAGATTTATCATTTTATCTGTCTTCAGTTATCTTATGAGAAGTTTTCATGTGAATGACTGAAACAAAACATCAGATTGTAAAAAAACAAAAACATACTTCCAAGAAATCATAACAGTAAAAACAACACTAAGTGAGACAAGTCAGAGGATCACCAAAGTTATTACAATTCACCTTGAGAGGAACATACATGTCTGTAACACATTTCATGACAATAAAGCTGTTTGAGACAATTCAACCATTGCCAAAGGTGTCAATCTCATGATGTTGCGATATAAAAGTCAGGTGACAATGAATGTCTCTGCTAAATTTTTATTTCAATCCATCCAATAGTTAAATACTTTAGACTGGACCAAAATGATGGACCCACAAACTGACAGATCGAAAGACTTACAGACCAAGAAATCAACACTAGCATCAGAACACACATTCTGGAAGGTTGTGACAGGTAGACTAACGGTGCTTTTGGTCAGACCACATCAGGTTACAGCTCTTTGTGTGATCCGGGAATTAATTCCCATGATGTCATATAGAAACCTGAGGACAGTTTGACTCATGGATGTTTACTTGTTGCTACAGGATCTTTCCAGACAGTGTCAAGTGCTGATTTCACTCTGGATACAAGATGAAGGATCTCAAGAACTGTTTTCGCAGCACAGTGAGAGGACTGTTAGTCCAGGCTCTGGTCTGTGGGACCCCAGGTACCTTAACTCCTGCTGCTTTTACTGGGACACACTTGCTCACAAATATGCAGACTAACACGCTGAGATCCCTGTCAAAACCTCTCAAGCTGTCCACTGATCCAAAGTGCATCACACACACTGACCCCCTACATACTGAGGCTCAGTCCTTAATAAAAGTCTTAAGAGAGAAAACTAGCTTTCATAAGTATATTTACTGGAACCTACGTTATCTTGAGTCAAGTGACTTTCACACGTCAGCTTGTGTTTCCTCAAGTCTCGGCAGTTGAGCTGTTAACCATTAAGTGTACATACCATGATGTTATCTAGATGGTTACGTCAGAGGGTATGTGTGAATACATGTGCTTAATATGCAGATAACAGGGAGCAGAGATCCAAGGAGGTTTGAATCAAGGGCTTGGTTGTTCTACAACCAAGCCCTTGATTCAAAGCTCCCCAGAAGACTATGACCTGGATGACTGAGAATCTTCAGGGAGCAGAGACTTCAGGGTTTTGTTATGCTACCTGGAGTAAGACTAACGTATCTACCCGTCCTTACTATTTGTGATTGAAAATACTGAATTCAAGAAAGTTGTGAAACTAAAAACAAGCACTGAAATTAATGTAAAAATGTATGCAAAATGACATCATGTCTCTTGAGTTCAACTTTGGTAAACTTTCACACACAAATTCACACCATTGACCAAAAGCAAATGGAGAATCCAAAATGGACAAAGCCAGGGCTTTTTAGCTGTGTTTTACTATCCTCTTTTATTTCATTTCTTCTGTCAGAATATAAACTGCCCCACAAAAGATGCATTTGTGCTATTGATTCCTGTCTCATATATTGTCTAGATTGTTTGATCTTATTTTCCCGTAAGCGACCGAGCTGGAAGCTTGCCGTTCGCAAGCTCGCTAGCTCTTTATCAAATGAAGTAAAGTGCAACGTTGAGAACAAAATGCCAGGGGGGAGTAAACAGCCCAGTATAGAGACTAGAATAGAAAGAAGTTCAGGTAGGCTAATGTGTTGGACTAGTGCTAGCATGTTCCTGACTGGCTAGCGTGTTGCAGATAACCTTGCTGATGTGTGAAAATGTAATCAATAAAAGATTGTTAAAGGAGACACCTGAGATAGAATCATAAATCTTTTTAGACCTGCAGATAAAAAGAGATCCAAGACAGTCTAAAATGGCCTTAAAAGGCTTTAATTTATTTGGCTATTTTTAAATGTTAAAACAAGAAACTACAGTAATATTGTGGTTCCATGGCCTTTATCTGATTAAGGAGGAATTCTTGGGCTTTTTGAACTCCTGTGACTTCCAAATACAATACAGGCATTTTAACTCATTTTCAAGTGGGGCGGGAGATCCGTTCTTCTTTCATACAAGAACGCAACTTACTATCTTCGCCATCGGGAGCTTTCCAGCCTCTTATCTATGCCTCAGCTGAGATTACTGGCACTGTAGATTGATTTTAAGACAAAAGTTGGCTTAAAATCAATCTACAGTGCCAGTCTGATTGTACTCTCTGCATCATGTCCACCTGCTGAACTCCTGTCTGTCGCTGCAATGTTTTGTTTTTTTACTGCAGGGAGTGAGATTCCCCTTACATTTCAACTAGAGAGGGAGTGAGAGGGAGGGAATGGAAGGTGTGTGCTATAATTAATTTAAGGTTAATGATGCCCATCTATCTTAAAGCAAGTGGGTGTCACTGGTAAAAGTGCACACACACACACACACACACAGCTAAGATCTGTGTGAGGGGCTGGCTAAATCAAAGGAGATTAATTAAATCAGTCAGCGAGTGGTGTGTGTTTCTTTCTGCATGAATACATACATGTAAATAAGTGATTACAGGCTCTTCTGACAGTGCAGCCACATATGAACACATAATATTAAGATTAAAATTAAAATGATTCATTGTGGTCAGCAATTGAATATGTGATGAATTTACCTTTGTATGTGTGTGTGTGTGTGTGTGTGTGTGTGTGTGTGTTGTGATCAGCGGGGACCTTGTATACTGGTTTAATGGAGTCGTCTTGTTTCAACACGTACAAGAAGTGATCACTGACATTCACCAACAACCTGACACACACTTAGCTCACTGGGAATAATACTGCTGCTGTGGCTAGTACTCACTCTTAAACAAGCAGCGAGGCACTAGAGACATGACATTTAAGCAAACAAACACATCACTTAAGTTGTTGGGAAAGGAAGTTAACTGCTCTAGTTTTATTGGGTTCAAAGGGCGTGTGTGTGTGTGTGTGTGTGTATAAAGAAACAGCCTGCTCTTGAATCAACAGAGTCATAATAACCTTGATCTCATTTCAAACTTGCAAATGTAATCAGTCTTCTGTCTCCAAATCGTCTCTTGCTCATACTCTGTATGAGATACAGAGTGATTGACTCTGCACATGAGCAACTTTCTGAAATTTTCCCACAACAATTTGAGGATAATTAAGCACATTTTATTAACATTAGCATAACTTTATTTATACGTCATGTAGAGACAAGCTGAGAAAACCAATTGAAAGTGCTGATTTGGGGCTTTTATACAGTATGTTATTTATTTATGATTAAGACCATTTTTAAAAAGAAAAATTTAAAACTATATTAAAATATTTTAGTGATTTTAATTGACTTTCAATGTAAAAGGAAAGAAACCAAGTTTGAATAAAATCACTTTCATGTAAATAGACTGTATAATGAAGTTCTGCTGTATTTGTGTGTATAAACAGTAAAACAAAAAGCTTCTTCAGTGATAAGATGTTTTAATCTTTTCTAAAGTAGCATAACTGATTTCAACCACTTCTCTATGTCATGCCAGCATGACTGACACAACCTGCAGGACCTGCAAGATAAGTGGGTTACAACTTAACTTTGCCAATGTTAAATTCAATCTTCAACAGCTGTCTGACTGATGAAGTACTGCACCACAGAAATAACTAAAAATGTATTCTAGGGGCGTAGATTCACTCTGTCTTCTTCTCCAAGCGTAAAGTTTAGTGTGTGTGTGTGTGTCTGTAACATGAGCATTGACAGGGCTGCTGCCTGGTCAGTGGCTGTGATTAAACTGTGAAGGTGGTGGTGCAGTGATCCGACAGAAACAGATCTGTCAGTACAGTATATTATCAATGATAAAGACAAGCTCAGAAACTGCATCTGAAGACAAAACAATCCTTTGATATGTATTAAAAGACTCAACATATTTCAGGGCAATTCATTTTTCTTTTCAGTCTAAACAAGAGCTACAAATATGGATAAACACACAACAGTAGTGGTTGTTTTGACAAAGAGGGCAACAAAAACACAGTGAATAGTGAAAGTAACTAATTGACAACACTCAACTATTCTGATTATCTAAAGACCAAGAGGTTTCTGAAAAACGTGACAAAAAGCTTCATGCAAACCACCATCTTTCTGGCAGCCAGTGCAGGGTAATGAAGAAATCTATTTGTAATTTAGGGTAACAAAATGCAAAAAAGCCATATAAAGCTGGAGGGTGTTTACTGCAGCACATAATATGCATACATTTTCGGTTTAATTAATCCGGGGACAATACACTGTTTTTAGGGATTCTCTCACACCTGGAAGCTGCTCATTGTACAAAGTCTGATCAGCTGCAGTTTGGGCCTTGCTCAAGGGCACCTGGGCAGTAGTCATATGAGACATTCAGTAGACATTCAAAAAGTATGAGGGGTTAGGCAGTGTGTAATATATGTGTGTGTGTCCATGGTTACAAACACTGCTGACTGCCAGGTTAATCTAGTCTGTGTGTTGAACTGAAATTTCTGCACGGGTACAAACAGTGAGGTATTAACACACGCTAATCTCTATCAGTCGATGCATTGCCATGCCAGAATGAGATACAGTGACCAGTGTCCACATTCATATCACCACTACGTGTGTGTGTGTGTGTGTGTGTGTGTGTGTGTGTGTGTGTGTGTGTGTGTGTGTGTGTGTGTACGTACTTGTTAAACATAGAAACATCAGCATGGTGCTTACAAGGTTGTGGGAGTTCCCATTACACGTGTGTGTGTGTGTGTGTGTGTGTGTGTGTACTTGTTGTGGGGACAAATGTCTGATCGCCTCTATAATGTAGGACTCACCTTCTTTATGTGGACAAACGTGGGTCCCCATAAGGGTGAAGACTTGGGTTAATGTTTGGGTTGGGGTTAGGCAAGTACTTGTTGTGGTTATGGTTAGGGTAAGCCTCCAGGAAATGCAAGTCTATGTGATGTGCCCAAAAGTTGTGGAAACACAGCCATGTGATATTACGCCTGGCATCACGGCCTGTGTTGTTCAAGCTGCAGTGCAGTGAAGCCAGACGATGTATCAGACGGTGACTGCATTTGAAAAATGTGCGTGTGTGTGTTTGTGAGTAGATCCCACGCGGCTGTCTGTGTGCATCAGTCACAGCTCTCACATGCCTGAGCCTAGTGCACTGCACCATAACGTGGCCCTGCGGCACATTGTGGGAGCTACACCCCAACAGGTTTGTCTCCCTTTATACTTCATTTTCTCCACCTCTCAGGGAGGGGGTAAAGGGTGGGCGATAGTGGGGGAGGTGCAGAATTGCTGAGGCTTGGGCCAGCTTATTAGAGAGGTTGATGTGTGTGAGCTCTCAAAACTGGCAACGTGGGAGGACGAGTCAGCCGCATGCACTTTTGAGCATGGGCGGGAGGGATGGAGGGATAAATGGAGGGGAGAGGTTGAGGTGTGTAAGTGAGAGGAGGTGAAAGAGAAGGGCGGTAAGGAAAGCTAAAAAAACCAAAAAAAACAGCTATTGATCCAGTTTTAACATGAATATAGTGGAGCAAAGGAGAAAAAAACTCCAGAAGCCATCTTTAACTCAATCAAGCATCCCAAAGGGCCAGTCTGCATTTTACAAGTAATACATCACACACACCATGTATATCGAAGAATTACACACACACACACACACACACACACCAAAAGCTAAAAGGAAAAGCTTTATATCAGCTATTTGGACTCTGTGTGTCTCACCTGGACAGGGAGAAAACAGAGATGCCAGGGAAGAACAAAGCAAAGGAAACTCAATTTGAGATGCCTCCTACACTCTCTGTCCTGCCTCAGAGATTAGGAACTGAACACACACACACACACACACTGCAGGGAATAGGACTGGCAATGGGAGAGTGAGCACAACCGTAGGTGCCATACACACTCAAAAAAACACCCACCTGTGGTAAAAATAAAATGGAGTGATCTTTTTGCTACAGTATGAACACAGAGAATGACAGAGTGAGTGGAACAAGAAGTACAGAGGAGAGTTGGGTGGACATGATGACTCCTCTTCATAGTCACAGGCCTCCAATATTTCAACTAGTCCTGCATTGTATATAATAACCATAAATCATGTTTTTAAAGCAAGTTTTTAGTAGCAGTAAATGTACAGTGCAGTTTATAGTTTGTAAATAAAGGCTGCAGCTTCTCAAGACCAAAGTGAAGGTCCACTCTTTAGTTTCCCAACGGCTGGAAAGTGATAGCCAATCACATAAAACTGTAACTCTGTGATTACACCAGCTGGTCAAAAGTATTGTTCAAGCCGTTAATTTAGAAACTGACAAACCCGGAATCCAGGCAGCGTTCACACACCAAACAATATTACTCTCCTTTGGGGCGGGTCATCATTTAAAAAAACAACAGTAACTAATACTGGTACCCTTAAAGTGATACCAATACCAATAGAAAACTTTAATTGATACCTTGGCACACTGAACTACCAACTGTGTCAAATGCACTGTACTCGACTTCACCACACCACAGACCGTACGGGTTGTAGCTGCTGCGGTATTGGGCCAATCACACGTCGCATTAAATCGCTTGCAGTGATTGGCTGCAAGCAAAACCATACAAATAGTCATTTTTTCTAGATCTGGTTACAAAAAGAATCAAATGCAGGAATCGTTTCCATACTACTTGGTACTGGGTCATTTCGAGTACCGATACACAACACTATTCCCAGTTGTGTCCTCCGACACTGCCGCACAACCCTGCACTAATTGCCTCAACACCTGAACTGGTCTGAATGTTTTGTCACCATTTACCTCAGTTTCATTACTAATATTAATATAACCTTTTTTCTTAAAATGATGACTTAATTCTTATAACATTCTGACTTTTTTCCCCTCAAAACTAATAATTTAACTCGCCTAAGATAGTCTCAAGTTTCAGTGTCAGTATTAGAGCAGGCAAGTGATCTGATTTCACAGCAATAGATGTCATCTGATGTTGGCTCATCACAGATATATTGTATTACACAAAGGAAGATATCTATATCATTCATTTTATTTCATTATTAGTTATTATTGTAAATAATTCAAACTTTATCTTCCACCACATAGATTAAGCATACATTTTAATATCGTTAGAATAACACAACTGCAACACACAAGTACATTTGTTCATTTTATGAAAAAATCTTTCACAAACTCTCTCCCCACTTGTCCATCCTGTGTCTGTGTATCTGTACATAAATAACACACTGCATGTATCTGCTGAAATGTCCTGTATTTTTTCATATCGCAATATATATTGCAGAAACAAAATATATCGCAATGTCAGTTTTTTCCTATATCGTGCAGCCCTGTTATGTGCTGTGTCTGTAAAAAATGAATATTGGCTGTTATATTGGTATTAAATTTATCGTCATTTTAATTTATGTAAACTATTTATTTTACTTTTTAACATTGGTGTTAGCCCTAGAAATCCCATTTGCCCTCAGGCAAATTTAATGAAGTGACAAGGTGGATGATTTAGAAAGTATGGAATATGAGGACATCCAGTGGCTTAGTGGTTAATGCGACTGGGACTTTTGTTGGATGTTTGTATCTCTGAGAAAAAGTGTGGAATATTGAAAAAATATCAGTCAGCAAAAGCCGGCATTAGTCAACTGGAATCATAACATCCACCGGGTCATTCACCCTCACCTTTTTGATCATTATCTTTTCATAATGTCGTTGCTGGGTCGCGCTCGGCTGGCAGTGCAGTCTAACCAGCACAATGGTCCTCATTCACTCATAATGCGTGCTCTACTGTGTGAAAGTGAGGAAAGAGCGTTTTACACCAACATGCCTATGTGGCCAGGCAGGTGTCATTGCAGCACCAATGGGTGCCCACTAACTGACTGGTCCTCCCACTTGTGTTCTCTGGTCACTCTTTCACTGGACAACAGGGGAGGGGAATGAATAGAAGAATGACTTCACTGAGTGGGATTGAGGGAAGAGGAGAAGCTGCGTGTTCACACCAGCATGCATGAGCGCACAGACATAACAGACACGCACTGTAAAAACTCAAGATAATCCACAGACCTTGTTGTGAGCAGTTTCAAGTAGGAACTATTTTTTTTCCTACCGAACTACACTGTCACACCGCACAGAAGGAAATGTGCATTTACTCATGGACGAGAGGCTCATGCTTGTGATGGGGCGGGATGTAAACGTTATTGGCATCCTACTCGGCTGAGCTGTAAAGTTAGCTAGCCTCTCATCCCTGAGTAGATGCACACTTCCTTATGCGCAGTGAAAAATGTCCATCACAGTACCTTAGAGTGCGAGGTGATCCAAAAACCCCCAAACATTCAATTCGCAATAATTTAAGACTTTAAAAAAAAAACCTAACCGTATCAGACTGGTTGCATATTCATATTTCAATCAACTATTACTACTCCAACTTGGAGAAAGTTAACAAAAACAATAATTCCAAGTTAAACAAACTCAAAGCAAAAACTTCACAGTGCCGACATGAACAGAACATATACTTGAACACAGGTATTTCCACAGAAAATCTATAAATATCCATTATCATTTGAGCAAGAAGCTGTCATGCAAGCTATGAAAAAAAAACTACAAATAAATACAGAACAGTCCTCTTTTCTTTTCTCAAAAGTAGCTGTGAGGAGAAAATTTCATTGACATTGCATTTGCAAAGAATTTGATTTTATGTCATCTTGGGATCTCTGTTGTCTATAAAATGATTTAGGGCAGAAGATCTCAGAGGGAAGAAGATGCTGGAGACGCAAAACTTGAGAGAGGTTTCTCTCAAGAGAGAAGAGAGGTTGGAGGCTTGGAGAGTTTAAGCATTTGAATAATGCCTCACAAGATATGTGAGATGTTGGATGTGAGATATAAGAGAGGTCTGGGAGTGAATGGGAGAGGTAGACATGAGCCGCAGCCACACTTGAATGCCAAATGTGCTCTCACCCCCCTAAAGTGTTTGATTCTGATCCTCAAAGCCAAATCTATCCAAGGATCTTGACACCACACACGCACACACACACGCACACACACAGTCACTTCAGTCAATACGCTAGTCTGACCAGATTTAATGTTTTTTGATCAGATTCAGCAAATTCATAACAAAATCAAAGTGCCAAGAAAATCAATGCATTTTTGTGCATGACAAGTACAAGGTTGATCCAATTGAATATTATTACAATAGGTTTTCTGCATACTCTGAAAATGTGTGCTTTACAGAAAGAGGATTTGATCTCGTGAGAAATCAACAACATACCTGTGTATTTGCTACCTGCACTTAGCAGCTACGTGAACATTTCCTCCCCATAAAATCTCAAACTTACTGTAGAAAACCACAGCCGTTTCAGAGGCCTTTCCCATGTGACAAAATCTAAACTCGTGTGATTTGTTTGGATACGTTGGTCAACTCCATACAGAGAAATAGCAGCCTAGCTTGCATCATAAGCAGCATGACATAAAACCATTGACATAAATAAAGACGGGTGACGCGTCTCCACCTTCACCCACTGTAAAAAATAAAATGAAGCCAAAATATCCCGGAAACGAGCGCTGCCATCTTGTGCTGGTGACATCATTTGGAGCTCTGATGAATACATCAGTCACTGTTCATGAAAGGTTAGTGCAAAATAATCCTGCTTCCCAAAGAGAAAATGGCTAACATGGACATTATGTCAGACTATCAAATGCAAACACAATAAGCATTCAGTCCAATCTAAAATTGTTTCAGTAATTTATCAAGATCAAGAAAATGTAATGCTGTTTTATTATCATTGTCTATCAAATTGGACAACATGAACATTTGAAGACATCACTTTTATAAAAACATAATAATCAACAGAATAATAAAACATTTGTTGGTTGCTGCCACACTATATTTATTGATTTCTTGATCAAACCTAAAAGATAACACGTCTCCATATAAAACTTTAACTTTTATGTCTCCAGGGCTGACATGAGTGAAAACTTATACAGAAAGAAAAGGTATTGATGCAGTGAGAAAAAAAAGAGATGGAGGGTGAAATTGATGGGTGAAAGGTGGATCAACTCCGGAACAAAACAGTTAACAATCCAGTCACACACTCGCACTGCAACTGGGACCCACTGGGAAGACCTTCAAACAAAGTGTTGCGATGTGTTTGTGCTTAATGTGTGTCTTTGATGCTGCATGTCACACTGTGTTTTCATGTGTGTGCCCACATGCCTTTGGTTGCAGTGAGTGTGTCCGTGCCCTCCCATGTTTTGTGAGTGTAAGAAGACTAATCGCATGTTGTGGTGAGAGTGCAGAGGGGGGCAGAATGTTGAGGAATCTATTTGCAGAAACAGAAAATAGCAACACTACAGGAGAAAAAAAGAGAGAAAATTGGATTGGACATTAGAAAAAGTAGAGAGTATAGAAGTCGCAGCTACCTCCAGGAACAGTTTACGAAGGTGCCGTTAAAGACCACAGTAGAGTTGTGCCCCTATTGTAATGTGATGCTGAATTAAACAGAAGCATCACAGTGGGTGCTTTTCCTTTTATACATGCCAGAAAAAAAATGGAGTGAAAAGTCTTTTTTAAAATCCATTTGACAAGCTGTATTCGTGCTGTTACATCTAAAGATTTGTTTGAAATACGCATAAAATACATGTGACGGCAGTCACCACACACCCACTATCTATTAGCATACATAACATAAACAGAGCTAACACCAGAAGTTTGGACACAAGACAGCGCTTGTTCAGTGAATACAGAGAAGGACGGTGTGTGTGCTTTTTTTTTTTTTTTTTTTTTTTTTAAATCGTCCATTGATGTGTGTAAAATGGGTCTTTTAATTGCTGAGCCATTAAAGTGAGCAGGCCAACTCTTGAACTTAATCTCTCCCTTTTCCCCTGCTGTCACATCACATTACACCATCTATCCATTCAACACACAAACACACACACACACACACACACACACACACTACAGCTCTCCTCAATGCTCAGAGTAAGACACAATGTGGGTCTGGTTCCTGGAATGACTACATAGATAGGAGGAGGGAAATTGTAAAGAACGGCTAAAGGATCGATCAGTACATCATCAGGGTAGGCACACACACACACACACACACACACACACACACACACACACACACACAGAGAGAGAGAGACAGAGAGAGAGAGAGAG
>JBBPCS010006837.1:0-33107 GCA_037974645.1 Hollardia meadi
GTCTAGACCTACTCTACATGTCAAGTGTCATGAGATAACTTTGTTGTGAATTGGTGCTATACAAATAAAATTTGATTGATTTGATTAATGCATTGTCATGCATTTAAATCAGGGGTTCTCAACCTTTTGTATCTTAAGTCCCATTTGTGATTATCAGGACCAGCTTCCCAAATAAATGACAAAAAAATAATGGGAAAAAATATTGGGATGTGACAGGTTTTTCACCACATGCAACACACTGCAATATGGCAAAGCATCACTGCCATTAATCCAACTTTACTGTAGTCACAGTCATATTTCCTCACCACATACTTTGGAGCTTTTACTGGCGCAGGGTTGTCTCCCACATCACTTTTTTAATTTCAAAAAACATTTTTTGTCACTGCATTAAAGGGAACTGTCACTACCGAATCCCAGTCACAGCACTAGAGTCATGCATGCATGAGAGCCATATTGGAGAGCTAGCTACAGCAACACCACTTAAACCACACGCACAACTTTGATTAAATTAATTAATAATTAATTAATAATAAATTAATTAATAAAGTTTATCTGTTAATAATGATTAGGATTAAGCTATTACCTGTAGAAGCATAACTTTTATTATTCAATACAATTCAAAGGGCCTTTATTGGCATGAAGGTTTGAAGAACAGTACTACCAAAGCATCAAAGTACAATTTGTCCAAATATTCAGACAGTACACAATAACGCCAATATGAGCATTAAAAAAAAGCTATGCTACGACAGGCAACCACACACCGCTGTGTGAAATAGTCATTAGCAATTGTGATCATAATCATAACATAACAAATTAACAGTTTTACTGCAGTTCTGGTGTGGTTTGTCTGAGTGGTGTTACCGTACCTAGCTCTCCAATATGGTGGATGCACTCGCACATGCGTGACTCACATCATGCAGCGACTCAGATCGGGTAGTGACAGAAATATTAGCTAGCTGTAACAGACGTTAGCTATCTGTGGCAGACGTTGGCTAGTAGTGGCACAACACAATGTTCTGGTGATGTTCAAATGTAACTGGTCATTGAAATTATGCCTTTTAATTTGCCTTTTTTAAAAAAAATAAATGTATATTCTTGAGCACCTTTAGATAGAAAATAACTATCTTTGTAAATAACAAAATAATAATAATAATAATCTAACCATTTGGCAGTACCAATGCCTCCGCAGCCCACTAGATGATGATCTGAGGTTCACCACCAGAATTTAAAAGTGATTATTGATAAGTGATTATTATTTAAGATGCCAAAATGCAGAGAAATACAAGTTAATGGACATGATACTGTATAGTTAAAACAAGAAAAGTACATTTTCAAGCTTTAATTTCACTGTAAATGAAAACAATGTGGTTGTGGTCTTCTAACAAACCATCAACAACTGTATGAAGCCAATGTAGTGATACACACATTATAACCCCCTTTGCACAAACACTGTATGATGTACAGAAAATATTTGACAGACATTTTTAACTCAATTTTCTGCGTTATGATGAAGCATGCATTATTATATATGCATCAATATGTACTACACATTATTGCCATTCTCTTCATTGTCTCAGTGACAGCTCTGTGGTTTGAACCTCATACCTACGGACTGAGTCTGATCTGTGGTGCCTTCTTTGAAGTGATTCCGTCCTTCCTGCTGCTGGTGACTCCTAAGTGAGAGCAAAATCTTAGCTGCTTCCTCGCCTTTGCACTCCAGGATATCCAGCACTCTTCTTGCTCTTGCCCGGGGGCCCGGCGCACACAACACCTCCTCGCGGTCATCACGAGTGAACAGCTCCCGGTCTACCAAGATATCCAGCAGAGTGTCGATCTGTCCTTCAAGCTCATCCACGAGGGAAACTCGCAACACCCTGATTGCTGTCAAACAAGAATTATAACTATCCTCTTCTACCATAACTGACCTGAAATAATCTTCAGTACAAATTAAACCGCACTTATGATCTGCTGTTGTCAAGTAAATTTCCTAGTTTCCAGGAATACTGTGAATGTGCCTCTTAGAATGAGTGTATGTGAATGAATGTTGTAAACAAAGAGGAAGTGCTGTCCTCTTTGATAAAATCTCTTGGCAGGCCTGCTAATCTTGCTCTTCCTGTTCATGATATACAGAGCCTCCCATTACAGTAATATGCACCATAGCACTTGGTGTTCGAATGCAGTCAGATTATCACTCAAACATACAAGAGAAAATCACAACAAATAGATTATAAAAGGAATGTGTCTGGTTTTATTTAATGATTAGGCATGAGCAGAGAGCAACACCGGCAACGTGTCTCCTTTGCATGCACATCAAATAATGAAAAAACAAACCCACCGCTGTAATTATTTACAAAACTATGCACAAGAACACGCCTGAAAATAAATAGTTAAAAAAGGATAAAACAAATATCTACATAACTTAAGAGCAAAAATAACATGTTAATTATGTTTTCCTCATAAAATCAAATAATCACACCTTTTAATGAAAGGCCAAGTAGTCTCCTGCGAAGGTACATGTTGCACTTGATGATGAAGAACCGTGGAACCCAGGACAAAAGTGCAAACCCTGTCTATCTTTAAAAAGTTCCCTACTGTCTTAACTGATATCCAAATATAACACAGATGTCATATTTACATATTTAAAGTTCATGGAAGAAAATTTCCAAGATGAAGAACTGTCAAGAATTATTGTTTTCCTAAAGTGTCACACGAAAGCAAACAGAACTTGTTGGACCGGATGAGCTGAGCTTTATCAGCTCAGTGAGGAACTTTTATGCTACGTTTAAACGTGCTGCAACATCATGAAGTGGTTAAAGGGACATTTTTACAAATATCTTTCTGAGGCATACCAAAATCACAAAATATATAAACAATGTAACTTTACAAAAGAAACTCTACAAGCCATGTTCTTAACAAAGACTTGGATGAGTTGAGTGCAAAATACTGCAAAACATTTTTCTTTTTCCAAAACTTGACTTGCTTCAGTCATAACCTCCATAGTGCAACCCATGCAAGATAAATCATGCAATCCTATTTCCTTTCCTCTTAGAATGACTTGGCCAATCATTGCAGCCAACACGTGCTAAATGACCCAAAATGGTAGCACAAACCAGGCCAAACGTATACCAATTTATCAAATATTAAGCTTTTAGTCGTGTTAGCTATTTATATGCAGAGTTTTGCTGTATTTCAGTTTAAAACAAGAGTTTTCCCATAACTCATTAGAATCAACACTGTTTTGGACTGCAATAAAGGCAGACGCACAGATATCCAGTGGTTATCAAAAGCCCAGGGGTCTACAGAGAATCCATGGGTATGAAGTCAATCAATTAACAAAATAGATTAATTACATAACTGTGCATGATAATATGCACTTTATTTTGGACATGATTTTGATGGCACTGTTGTCACTATCGTTCCATTTGTTTTGGGAAACCCCCTGAAAATACCACAGAGCATTAATGTGGACAGAATGTTTGTCACCAGTCCGATATTACTTTATGAATTCCCCTTTAAAAAGCAATGCCCCCTGAAGTTCCTATTACTCAGAAAGGAAATCTATCTCAGTTGCATCATTTAGGAAAGCCCTCACTTCAGATTTCGAAGCCTTCATCAACAGACGTATCACTCTGACGAGAGCAGATCACCCATCCAAAAACATTCCTCCACACTCCCCATCCAAGACTGGTCGTTGAAGACAGTTGTTGAGTGTAAGGATGGGGAAAAGAAGTTTCAAGTCTCTGATGATCCTCCCGACCTGTCCAGGCTGTCCACAGCCCCTCATCCCGGCCTCAGGTGTTTCGGCAGGACTGACAGCAGCGGCTCTTGAACTGCGGCAGCGAACAGAGCTCCAGCTGTCGAACCTTCTCACAGTACCTTGTGCTGTCACGGCACTCTCCCGCTGGAATACACAGAGGTTACAGTTTACGGCACAACATGTTAAAGGAAGCATCTTTCAGCAGCTACTCAAGCCAGTTGGTTCAAGGATCAGGTCACCAAAATCAAAAATATTCTCTTGAGAGAAACCCTAGCCAGGCATTTTTATGTGAAGCAGAATCGATACCAACTTCCAAAACCTTTACCACCCACATATAGCAGACGTTAGTGATTTTCAAAGCACTAACGAACTAAAAAATGTCATTTTAAAAACAAGTCCCCTCACAAATACAACGTGAAATGATTTTTAGAGACTGCCTGTGGGTTATTTAAGGTACTGGGACATGAAATACCGGATGCTTCAGAGATTTCCACCACAGAGGGAGGTTTTTTTGTGCTGTTCCAGCAGAAATTTTAGAAAAATAGCAAAGTGCTTCCATACCTGAGCACATGAAACCGAAAATGTAAGTGCATTATGAACTGTACCCATTAAAGGAACGTGTTTATTTAGGGCAAGACTGTTTTGCCGCTGGTGAAACTTTTTCTCACCTCTGCCACAGGACAGAATATTGCATCGCTGCCAGCTTGGGGGGCGAGGCCTCCACATGCAGTGATGTTCCCGTGTGGCCTTTCCAGTTCGGAGGTGCGCGCAGGTCACCTGCCGGGATTGGAAGCCGTGCCGTCCACAGGTGGCGGTGCACGGTGTCCAGGGCCCTGCACGCCAGTGAAGGGCACAGGCCTCTGTGGAGCAGTTCTTCAGGGAGCTGGGCCTACAAATGCAAACACAGATACAGAGACAAGGGTCTAAAAGTTGTCAGAAACACTCTGGGAAGTGGCCTTTTCCCTGAAACAACAGTCATCACTGTATTTTTTATTGTATACAAACTTTATATACAACTTTATACTGATATTTACCTCTGGAGTCCACTGCACATCCTGTAGGAGACTTTGGTGGCGTTTGTGTCTCGGCAGTAAACATGTCGGTACTGTGTGGCCAAACTGGGACCCACACATTGACCGTGACACTAAAAGGGGAGATTTCATCAAAATTACAAGCGAGTTTTGCTTTAAAAAAAAACGGTGACTTCCCCAATGACAACAAATAATTCTCTCAACATAGATAAGGAAGGAGGAATAGATAGCAGGGTGCTTTCCCCTGAAATAATTTGGAGAACAAGCAAAACAAACAAATGCTATGTCAAATTAACTAACCAAGAATTGGCTCACAGTTTCTGCAGGTACACTTGTTGAGATGTGTTTATGGTTAATGTTGGTAGACTCACCAGTCCCCAGTGGGTAACGGCCCATCTGGCACATGGCAGTTGGTTGCATAGCCTGGTGTTAGAGGGTCTCCTGCCTGTGCCGAGGCAGTACTGGCTGCCCACCTCTATTGTTCTGCCCTCGGGACCCTTCATGCAGCGGACACTCCTAGTCTGAGACCCACCTCCACAGCTGGCGGAGCAGGATGACCAAGGATCCACTCGCCACCTGGAACAATCACAGAGGAAAGGTGGAATATGATTTATAAACTTTATACACTGATCAGAAATGTTCTGGGATTTGTTGGGCTCAAAATTATTTAGGATGGACGGAACATGTGTGAAACCCATGGAGAAATTTGGAATGAAAGTAAGGGAGACAGCTGGATCTAGTCTTCACAAACAGAATATTCAAGGTATCCAATGAGACTAAGATGTAGTAGCAGCAAGGTACCTGAGGGGGCAGGCTTGTCCATGGCACAGCTCAGCTGACTGGCTGCTGTTACTCCTCTCAGAGCAAAGAGGGCCATTTGCTCCATTACCATTACCCTGGACACAGTTTCTTCCTTTGCCACCTGAAAGTACATTAAAAGAAGAGAGAATTGGCTCTTTAATCTGCACTATATATTGCTGATTTTAGTTTCAGTGTCCTCTCTGTAGCTGACGATGCTTTTGTATTGTCTGACTACAGATCAGGACCATTAGTGTCTGTCAGTTATGCAGGCATTATTCTTGGTTTTCTAAATATAAATAAAGAATACAACAGAAGATGAAATTGCGAACTTAAAAAACTGAATATGCTTCAATATGTTCTTTAGTCAGTCTCTTGTTTCTAGTACCTCAGCAGCTCTAAGACATTACTGAGAGATTCATGGCCACCTTACAAAAACCTGGAAAAGAATTATCTTTTGAGTTCAATTTCCCTGCAGCATTCAAAGTACTTGGGAAGTGCATCCAGTTGACACTTTCAAACATCTTTATCCTGTCTGCTTTGATTAGGTGAATGGGGTGCATCCAATTAATCTCCTTTGAAACGTAGCCTGGAACCTCTAATTGTTGTCGTATGGGGAGGAAACGTGAAAAAAATTGCAGCTATGTTGCGACTGATCGTGCTCAGAGGAGACGAAGGACGACGCAGCTCGGAGATGACCCGAGCTGCGGCACGATCCGGACATTCCCCATCACTGACTCAGCCAGATGAGCCACTAGGGTGTGTAAAAGCTTACTTGTATATCTGTGCCTGTGGTTATGTCTGTGTATGTGTGTCTCAGTTGAAAAGAATGCTTTCCCAGAATCTGAACCACAAAAGAGCAACACATAATACTTTAAACTGGACTACATGACAGTATATTAGGACAAATTCAACTTGACATTAGGTTACTGAATATCTGTACTGATGCAGGCTAGATGTTTTGTCCCTTTTTCAAATCCTTTTGCTATAGTAAGATAACTGTCTCCTGGCTTTGTAATGTACAGATATGAAAGTGGCATCTATTTTCTCACTTGACTCCAGGCAAGAAATCGAATAAGCATGTTTCCCAAAATGTTGACCTTAAATTAGAACAATATTTAGGTCTCCATTTTATATAAAAATTTCAAAAAGAAAATGGGGACTTGAATTAAAATTCATATTAAAATAAAGTTCTGAGTGTTTGGATAATCATTATTCACACAGAATTACTTAACCCATTAATGTCCACAGTGAAATTTTATAATTTCCTTTACAGCACATACAATACTAGCTGACCTAAGCACAAATCCATGAAAATTTGGTAAATAAATTGGTCAAAATATGAGGCTTTTTCTGAAAATTTTTTATTCAAATTCAAGTGAATGTTAAACTATCTTTCTGTGATTTTGTTTTACATAAAAATATCAATTTCAGACATAATAAATAAGTGAAATCAAAAATTTTGATTTTGTCATGTGAAGCCACTAGGGCCGCACATTTAAATTAATCTAACGATTATTTTTTTCAATTTGTCGATTAATCTAACTAATCTAACTAATTTATCCATTAGTCTAAAGATGATTTTTCTTTATTTCTTGATTAATTAATTATTTTACCTACAATTAATATTAAAATCTTATTTAATTAT
The DNA here is from genome assembly GCA_037974645.1 of Hollardia meadi. Lineage (NCBI taxonomy): Eukaryota > Metazoa > Chordata > Actinopteri > Tetraodontiformes > Triacanthodidae > Hollardia > Hollardia meadi. The sequence goes on from JBBPCS010006837.1 coordinate 7,235, forward strand.
GAACATTTATTATACTAATTCATATTTCAATATTTTATTTAATTATCTCTTGACTAATAATACTTAAATACTTGTCTTAAAACTTAAAATGGTTATGACATTTATTTATTTCATCACTGAACTAATGTGCAGTTAAGAAAATCACTGGCAAAATTTATTTGTGCATCAGTGTGGGGCGAGGAAAATAACAAACAATGTACAGACAGTAACAACAGGCTGTAACGTTAGTTTGAGCCATCTTCTCACTCATACGTGGCCGTTAAAGTAAACTGAACCACATTCAACACACTTCGGCAAAGCATCATCACCTGCCATTATATCAAGAATTATTGTAGTCAGGGTCATATTTCCTCACCACACGCTTTTGAGCTTTGGTTGACTCCCACATCACTTCTTTTTTCAGATACCATTTTGTGCCACTGCATCCAAAGGAACATTAGCTAGCTGTGGCAGATGTTAACTAACTGTGGCAGTCGTTAGCTAGCTGTGGCAGATGTTAGCTAGCTGTGGCAGACGTTAGTTAGTAGTGACAGGTGTTTGCTGTGGCAGACGTTAGTTAGCTGTGGCAGATGCTGGCTGTGGCAGATGTTAGTTATAGCAGTGTCAGAAGTTAGCTAGACGTCAACTAACTGTGGCAGACGTTACCTAGCTGTGGCAGACGTTAGTTAATAGTGGCAGTCGTTAGCTTGCTGTGGCAGACCTGAACTCGCTGTGGTAGATGTTAGCTGTGGCAGACATTAGCTGTGGCAGATGTTAATGGGTAGTGGCAGATGTTAGCTTGCTGTGGTAGAAAATGTAACTAGACAATTTTTGGCATTTTTTATTTTTGTCAATTCTTGAGCACCTTTAGATACTCCTTTAGCTTTGTAAATTACAAAACAATGAATACTAATGACTAATAACAATAATCTAACTATTTGGCAGTATCAGTGCCTCTGAGGCCCACTAGATGATGCTCTGAGGCCCACTGGTTGAGAATATAGCTGCTTTAGTTCATCGTGGGGGAAGTGTTGCATGTTGCATGTAACAATATTCTGCCTTTGTGGACCTTACCTGTGATCTGCAGCCAAGATGAAACAGATGTAGAACCAAGACGGTTCCTTGCAGTGCAGGTGTACAGACCCTCATCCAGCTTGCTTGGAGACTGAATCCTCAGTGACCCACTGGGCAACAGGCCTACTCTGCCAACACAAAGACAACCGAACCACTGAATCTATAACAATCCTGGCATAGAACAGTCAGCTACTTTTATACAACAAAATCTGAAGTTTTGTTAATTCCCTTTGTACAAAGTATCACATTAAAAGGTAGTTCTTACCTGCTGTTGTAGTGCAACTTTTTTCCATTCCTTGTCCATGTTAGGGATGGTTCAGGGTTCCCCAGGACCTCACACCTCAACTCCAAACTAGAAATGGGTTTGTGTAGTAAAACTGGCACTCCCACATGAACTATCATGTCAGATGACGGCACCACTTCGACCTTCCTGGACCGTTGGATTATCACCGGGCTTCTTGACCTTGATGTGTGTGCTTTGATGTTTGGTTTGTAAAGGAGGGGCCCTTGCGTGGAGGATTCTGTACTTTCCGGGGGATGGAGAGTAGACTCATTGGTTTCACCTCGTGTCATGGTGAGCTCACTAAGCAGTTGTGCAATGAGTTGTTCCCCCCATGGTCCTCCGAGGCCTTCAGAGAGGTTGTGCGTGATCTCATCTAGCCTGTGGGTATCGGCGATGAGTACGAACAGGCTTGAAAGTTCTGAGCTCTCATCCTCCAGAGTCGCCCTGTTCTTTTCACTGGAGTGTGGTTTATCAGCAGAGTCTTTTTCATCTTGGAGAGAACCATTGAGTTCAAGCAAATGCTCAACAATGTTGTCATATTGGTTGAGGGAGACGGGTATCTCCTGAAATCTTTCTCCTGTTAAGGCCATATCTGGCTGCCCAAGCTTTTGTTGTCCATCTGAGAGGCGCCATGACTCTGGAACAGAAAACTTCTGCTTGCTGCCAATTATTTGCAGGACAAAATGCTCTTGTGCCGAACCTGAGACACATGTGTAGATCCCTGCATCAGATGCACGAACCTGCTGAATCTTTACGTATCCCAGTGGTGTTATGGAGAGATGCGGAAGGCTAACCAAGGGCTTTCCGTCCTTCAACCATTGGATGTGGCCCTTGCGGAAGTGCCGGGTTGGGCAGCGAAGGACCGCAGTTGTCCAGGGGAGAAGGTAGGCGTAGCCTCCCACTACCAATTGTAACTTTTTTCCCTTCCTCCACTGGATATACACTTTCCTCTGGGCCAGTATGGTAGGATCAAGCTTCACAGAGTCTGTGATGAAAATAACAGGACAAGTGAATGGCTTGATTATTGTCTGTGCTAACTTCTATGCATTTGTAATTCAAATTCGTAATTCACAAATTGTGTGTCCATTGACACAACAGCCATAGAATGTTTTTCTTGCTTACTCACAAAACTTTCCATCAATTTCAACTCTCTTAGCTGTACAAATGAATGAAATAGAGCCAAGCAGAGGGGGTCTCTTACTCTCACACAGCCTGAGGGAGCATGGTCGGATTCTGGTGGGCCGCGCTATCAGAGAACAGTTCATAGGGTCGACGGTCCAATGTCCCCCATCTTCCCCTTGTTTCCTGCAGACCGTCTCTAGTCTCTGAATGCCACTTCCACAGGTCACTGAACACTGGACAATAAATGATTGTAACAATGTGAAATATGAAAATGAACACACCCTACACACTGTACATATGGCATTAAATTTTAATTTAGACTACGTTAAAAAGTTAGATAATTGCCTTGAGAAAAGCCTACCTCGGACCAGTCAGTTGTGACCCACTGAGGTGGGCAGCCCTGCTTGACACAGGGCTGCTGGTTTGCAGGGCTCTTGGAAGGGCAAAAGGTGTCAGGCAGTTCCAGGATGCTGCCATCTGCCAACCGCTGTTTGCACAGGACCTGCCTCCTTTGAAATCCACCACCACAGCTCCGGGAGCACTGCAGTGACAAAAATACAGAGGTTCCATGGGGTTATATTAGCAATATGTGCTCGATGCTTGGGTTGAACTTCCTAGGTGAGATCCTTACCTGTCCCCAGTCATGTGTGTCCCACATAGGAGGGCAGTCAAAGCGGTTGCAAGCTTGGACTGGACTGGGCTTGGGGTTCTGACAGTCTTCATCCCTCAAAACCATAGTACGGTTGCTGTCCCGAGAGGGCTGGTGAGTGCATGCCACCGTGCGGGTCATCAGACCAACCCCACAGGTAGCAGAGCATGAACTCCACTCTCCCGTTTCCCACCTGTGAATACAATGTTTATCATCAAACTACTGTATATCATGATTGTTCAACTCTTAACCCTTGCCATAAGAAGCCCATTATCCAATCTATAAAGGACTGTAGTCAGAAGGAGTTGAGTCAGAGTGCTTGATGTTTTTAATCGATCCCATGAGAGGACATTCTGGCAGCCTTATGTATGTGTAAATTCATGAAAGTGAAATTCATGAAAGTGAATACAAGTGAAAACGTAAAGAGTTATTCATGGGGCCGGATCCTGGCTAAGAAACATTGAATCTCCCACTAAATCTAGTGATATTTGAGAAATCCCTATGGCTTCCACATTTCCCAACGACCTCCGTGGACCATTATTAATTTTGTTGTCCAACACAATTTCATACAGGGTGATCACTGTAGCATCAAAGCTTGCTGAGCAATTTATTCCAATCTTGAAGGTTATGTGGCGCCTTATACTCATCTAAAAGCTTTGACCAAATGGCAGTGACTTTACTGCTTGACAGATGAGGTGATATTTCCAAACTCACATTTACCCAAGGGTGCAGGGACTGAGGAGAATTGGGAATGAAGCTTGTTTCTGGACCGGCACTACACGCACAAGCCAAATCCTATGGCTGTTCCCTTTAGAGGGAACAGTATCCAAAGAGTGTAGTTTAATATGGGAGGGTGAGGAGGCCTCAGGGAGGGAGCAAAGGGCCAAAGGAAACAAGTCCAATACAGCGTTTGTTGTGCCTGAAAACAAGACTCAAAGCCTGGAAAAATAGGCAAGGGCAGGCTGCAAGCCTCTGAGTTTTCTGACAAGTGCGTGAGTGGTGGAACACCGACACTGCACATGGTGTTAACTTGAAACGTATGACCCACTGCAAAATCCACTCACCGTTTATCCATGGCTCAGTCATATTGTAAAACATGTCATTATGCCATTTAAAAATTCAGGTATTTCATTTTGAGTGTGTGATGTCTTCAAAAAACTATTATTAAAACTCGTATTTCACATTTGAAATTCCAACATTGTTCATCCACTGTATTCCAGATTGATACCCAAAAAACTACAAAAAAGCCAATCTTTGACTAAAATTTTAAAAGCGTAGGCTACATCTAAAACCATTTGTAAGTCAAAATGCTGTAACAAGGTAGACCATCACTACATTTGTTGAGCACATTCATGCTCTCCAGAGGATGAACACCTTCTATTTTCAACACAAATTAATAAGCTTCCCTTTAAAGTCGCCCTAAAGTGATAATTTGTACAAAGGATATTGAAAACTATCTTTCAAGGACATTCATGATTCCCAGAGGAAGAATCTATATGTTTTTGGGGATTGCCTTCTAGTACAACAAACCTTTTTGAAGACTCCCAATATAGCATCCCCTAAAAACCTGACATTGTAACATTACATTCTTGAGTTATGTGGCAAATTTGTCAGTATAAAGTGTATTTTTAAAAGCCAGTGGAAGCTTTTTGTTACAGAAACTACCGCAGCAGAGGCCTCTAACATTTCTGCGCTGACACAATCGCTGAAAAAATCTTGACAAGTTCTTCCAAGGACAATTACACATCTGAGCCTAGCAGGTATAGCTACCACTGACATTTGATGCCTACTGTGTCTGATTCTAACCATGTTCCACAAGCTGTCCCACTGGCTTAATTTCCTGTTCTCAGTGATTCAATCGTCCATCTCTGTCATTCTGCTTCAGTATCACTTGGACTCAAATAGCCTAAATGGTGATTTAATTGGCCCCAGTGGTTTAAACTGAGAGGGATAACATGGTGGATTAAAAGGATTTGAATCTCTTTTACACACAACCAGTGATTAGTAGACATTAATTGATTCAACAAGTGTGAGGTGTGTTTTTTGATAGTCTGAAAGTTAAGCAGTTCCAGGTGTAAAACACAGGGATGCTTCAGGGCCCCAGGAAAGGGTACATGAATGACGCAGCTCCATAAATTGCATACTTCAGGAGGTTAAAATCTTGGCAAACTAATAATGCACACAGCCAGATTTCAGTCCTGTATTTAATTACCATTTTCTGCAGCCAAACTCTTTTTACAAATACACATCCCCTCCAAATTTTTACTGTATCAAGTCTATTTAATGCACAAACTATTTTAAACAATGTCTAAATGATAATGATCTAGGTCTGATTTGTGGGTTTTACCGTACCTAGGTGGGCAAGGCTGAGTTTTGCAGTCCTGGAGGAGTTGTGGGGGCCGACGGGAGCTCACACACAGGCTCTGGTCCACTGTCTCCCTGGTCTGCTTGTTCAGGCAGATGACCACAGCCTCCTGCACCCCTGGAATTAGACAGCACCGAGCAGTCACAAGGGACATCCAAAGAACCATGAGCTATTTGTGCAGGGTCATTTCAAATTTTACTTGCTGTCAAGTATCGTAAAGTTACGTTATTGTAACCCTTGTTCTATAAGCACAGGCTGAGCCCTCTACTGGACTGTATGGGTATTACTCTCCTCCAATCACAATCACGTATTCGGCCACTGAAAATTTGCATAAACATAGCCGTCCACCAGGACACACCTACCCAAATACGTGACAAGCCCAGCGTATATAAGGCTGCCTCCCCGCTGCCTCACATCCTGCCACCTCTTCAGCGAGCGGTGCAGGAGCGGCAGGGCCTGATGGTGGAGGGCTCGGCCTGTGCTTATAGAACAAGGGTTACAGCAACGTAACCTTACGTTCTATCTCACACAAGCCCGCCCTCTACTGGACTCTATGGGTACAGTGGGTGGAGCCTGATAAGTGACTGCCCTGCCGTGACCAATAACGGTCTACCCCACCAAACCTGACTGGCTAGGGGTAACTGCCACAGTCCACCTACTTCCTATCTCAGTCATTGCTGAAAAGAAGTAGAAGACGGCCCACGATCGAAGGCCCAGTAGAGGGCGGAGCCTGTGTGAAATAGAACTTCTACAAATGAAATAAATGGCCTCCAAATGACTCATTTGAAGGGCTACCAATAAATGAATGGGGGGTTTTGGGTGCAAACTAGAAGAGGAGTTCAACACTATTCATTTGCACGTGCTACCCACATTGTTATAAAACAAAGCTGGTTGAAAATCAATAAAGTTTCCCTTGAAACAACACAGGTATCACGGCAATGAAAGCAAGCAGTGGTTGTATATAATGGGACACACTGAACATCAAAACAGCAAAACTGCCTGTTTAAGTTCTAACCTCAACTGGGGATAAACGCTAAGGGTGTGACGTCAGGTCATGTTAAAAGCAATGTAACATAAATCTCCAAGCCTGCTTCTAATGTTGGGGACAATAACAGTGAAGCAGGCACTTCAAACGCCACAGTGGTGTGATGGTCCACAGGAGCACAGCCCTAAGGGTGTGTATGTGACATCTGATAGCAGTCTGTAATCATACACATACATCAACAAAAGCATACGCCCATGTGCAGAAATTAAGCTAAACATGCACACTCATGCATACAATAACACAAAGACACATAATTCGCGCATACAGGCTTGGTTGTGGAGGTGGGGAGATTAAAGTGGGCCTCAATGATGGTTGGCAGGATGTTTAGGAAAGCTGTCTCTGTCTGGTGTAGCATTCACTGCTGCTGTGAGAGCTGGTGACGTATGACCTTTAGGGTGAACTTTAGGGGTATTCCATCCATTATCATCCAATATCGTAAAACTGACTTCTACTTCAAAGCCCATACTGGCATGGCATTAGTCGCCCACTGAAATAAAGTCACCAGTTAATGCAGTGATGTTTCACTTTAATACAGTAACTCAGTGACACAGAAAGACCGGGGGTTTCCTTCTGGATTAACAGAGAATTCAGATTAGATCCAATGACTGTTAGTTATGGTTGCGTCAGGATTTTTGAATCTATTCTTTTTCTTTAGCCACTAGGGACAGGAATGTCAGTCTGTTGGTGCACCATTCTGATACAGCCTAAAATATCTCAACAACTGTTGGGTGGATTGCCATGAAATTTTGTACAGACATTCATGGTCCCCAGTGGATGCATCCTACTGACATTGGTGATCTTCTGGCTTTACCTCTAGCGCCTCCATGAAGTTGACATTTGTGGTTTTGAGTGAAATGTCTCTGTAAAAATTGGATGGATTGCCATAAAATACAGTGCAAATATTTAAGCCCCCTCAGAATGAATTCTGATTCATCCAATTGTACCGAACTAAGTTGTACTTTGCATGTACTGCAATAAGCAAACGTCAGCATGCAAACATGCTAAAATAAGATGGTAAAATTGGTACTTTTCTTCCTATTAAACATCAGCATAATAGTGTTGTGAGCATGTTAGCATGGTGAGCATTTAGCTCAAAGCACCGCTGCACTTCTGTACAGTCCATTGACATGAATAAAGATGGCCGACACGTCTTCCACCCACTGTACAAAAATGAAGCCAAAATATCCCGGATACGAGTGCTGCCATCTTGCGCTGGTTTTGGAGCCAGAGTCTGCGCAGTAGTGATCAGGCGATGGAGCCGCAGTATCAAGTTCCCACCCATACACCCGCCCGCCCAATTACGAGCAGGGCTCAGCTGTCAATCATGATGTTTCACCCCCTTTTTATAGCATCAAATAACTAATTAAAACCAAACTAATCAGAAAAATGAGCACTTAAACATACATCAGCGTGATAAGAACTACCTAAAATGACAGAAACCATCTTTGGAAAAAATTTATTTGACGTGTACTTTGAGTTTTTAGTTTGGCCCATGTCACATCTGCTAATATAGAGGGGGAGGGGTTTATGACCTATACTGCAGCCAGCCACCAGGGGGCCACCCAGATGCTTTGGCTTCAGTTTTGGGGAGCTCTCATGTCGTCATGACTGCAGACTCTTAGAACCAGAAAGGACGGGAATGCAAAGTTGAAAATTGAAGAATTCAATAATGAGCCATACCTCCCCCACAACTCTCTGAGCACTCCGTAAACCCCTCATACTCCCAGTCGTGGAGTTCCTCTCTTTCACGTGTCTCCTCCTCTTCGTCGCTCTCTTTTCTGTTGCCCAGAACACCAGAACAGGGAGTACGGTAGCAGGGCTGACTTGTAGCAGGTTTGACCCCATCACACTCGTCATCAGGCAGGTCAGCAACAGTCTGGGAGAAGGAGAGCAACACCTGGCACTTGACAGTCCGTTGCTGGGTCCCAGCGCCGCATGTCCTGCTGCAGGTCTGCCAGGGACCAGGGATGAAGCTAAAGAAATGCAAGGTTTGAGCCAACAGGATGATCAAACATAAATAGCATATCTAAGCACAAATGCTTGGAAAAGTGGTTACATTTTTGATTTGATAAGGACAGTTTGCAAACCTGCAGTGCTGACTTGAAAATAGTATAACAAGTCGCAGTGTTTTGTGCATTTCCCCTGTATCCAGGTTTTATTAATTTGCAGTTAACTTCATAAACTAAGTATTCATGAAAACCAGTCTGTGGTTAATTGAACAGCTGTGAAGCATTAGGATCAGCCATTCTTGGGAAAACGTCTTTCATGCGCATCCTTTGTCATCTTAAAGAATGGATCAGAGAAGGCAATACTTGCAGATCATTGGTGTTCATGAATGCCTGAAGGCCTGGCAAGGCTGGGTGAAAGTTAGCGCCCAGAAACTGAACTAAAGAATGTAAGAGAAGTAATAAAACTAGAAAGTGTGAGACTGAAAGATGTTTGAATCCCTCTTGATCTTCAGATTTAATTGACACGCTCGATGAGAATTTAACTTTTTGGGGAATGCACCTAAAAAAAAAAGTTGGCTAAAGTGAAAATATTTGTTCTCTGAAGGATAAAGGGGAAATCTTCTTCATGCTGTGTTTCCAGAACATCCATAATGATCCAATAACATTCAGATCTGGTGATTTGGGAGATCAAAGAAGCTGTTTAATGTTGTCCTTGTGTGCAATAAGTGCTCATGTAATTATGTAGCAGTGGGAGTTTCTCATTTCTAATTATGCAAATGCAAAAATAAAACAGCATTTGTAACACGTGATACATCTGATAACCTCTGATGGATCCACATTTATGATCTTTTCTATGAGACTTAACCCTAACCCTATAAGATGAGATTTTTCCAAACTACAAGCAACTTTAACCAACGACAACAAACTCTTCCTACAAATAAACCTAAATCTAAATATTCAACATAGGAGGGTGAAAGGGTTCAAAGGCAGTTCATCCGACCTTACTACCCTTTCCTTTCCGCATGGGTGCCATACTGCATTGTTCTCATTGCACCTGACCGTGACTACAGAGGCTGGAGGCAGCCCAAATGTTTACAACATTCAGCAGCTGTCCTGTCTAGGGCTGAGCTCATCACTGTTTCTTTTGGCAGATGTACTTTAGGAGGATCTTAAAAACACCATATTAGAAGTGTTCAGCACACTTATAAAATATAGCCAGAATTTGAAGGTATCTCCAAAAATATAGGGGGCACCATATCACCAGAGTCATAGCCAACCGCTGTCACTATACTGTCTGCTATAAGTTAGTTATCTTGGGCTGTCTAATTATCTTTGGTTGTAGCTATAGTGACTGTCAACCGGGCTCCGCAGCCTGAACACGGCTGGAAACCAAACTGGCACCTTCAATAAACTGGCCTCTGAGACTGATGGAGGACAGTTTGTTGATAGGAGATACAATGCGGAGGTGATTTACAGCGGCTCCGACGAGGACTATGACTTCAGGGATAAGAAGACACAGCAGGCGGGGACAGGAGAGAGGTGAAGTGGCAGAACAGCGAGATAGTGCCAGGCCTTTAGCAGCGACCGAAAACAGCGTGTTCCTACAGCATGCATTATCAGTCTCATAGATGTACCCTACTAGCACGGCAGCATTCTTGCTTGTTTGAGCCATCTGACCACAACACAAGAGCACCCTGCTGTTTCAATAAAGAGCTCATAATTACAGCAATGTTGGCTCTTTACGAGCGCTCAGGGACTCATTGTGTTTTGGACAAACTAATGAAATCACTGGCAGTTAGACCTCGGAACACAAGCTAACAAAGCCAGCACGTGAGCCCGCAGAAATGTTTATCTTCATGCACAGTTAAAGTACATCTGTCGGTTCAAAAACAACCTTGATTTCATTCACGGGCGGAAACAACTATTTTTGGGGGGAATGCTTGCCAAAGCTTGATGTTAAGCATATCAATTAAATTTCCATCAATGGAAATATTTTTATTTACTCATGGTGGGCGTGAGGCCAAGCTATGGAACATATATGGGTTTAGTTTTTCAATTAGGGCTTAGGGCAGGCATAAAGCCTGGCAATGGAGGTGCAATAAGTCTCACACAGGAATTTCCTCCTCTTTCCTCTCACATCCGTAACCTGGCCCCATATGGTTGGCAGATATTGTTGTTGGCTTGTGAATGACTGCATATTATACACAGATATTTATGTGCTGGAGGAAAGACATGCTTTTTTTTTGGCAATAGAGCAAAATCATATGCTTTGGTGTTTCTCTCTCACTCAAAAGATAAGCCAAAGTAACAGATGTTTTGAGCTGGCTTACATGGTCGCTGATTCGAGTCATGCAAGACACTGAGTCCAAACATTGTCCATCTTAGGAGGACAGCCTTTATTAGTCAATTGATATGTGGGACAAGAACATCTGGAACATCTGAGGCTTGCTGATGTAATGCTGGTGGCCAGTGACTGAACAGTACGCTGGTTTCCAAAAAAGATGTTTTCCCTTTTTCACCTTCAGCTTCCCCTTTTACCTTAAATGACCTCACACAGCATATTAATTTCTTACATCTGACGATACACACTTTCACCAAAGCAAAACGGCATTAAACGTCTAGCTTTAGTGTAGGTGACTGCTTCTTTACTGTCCTGCCACTGCGTCAGACAAACATTTGGCCAGGCGTGTCCCCAAAAAATGGGGTCTACAGCTGCACAGCATTATGACTACAAGTTGTTGTAAATGGCAGTTGACACAAACACAACCACGATACCATGGTGGTTTCATGGCAGCATCGGGCCCTGTCTACTTCAATTTCACCTCCAGGTAAATCCAAAGCTTTGAGCTGGGAAAACTGTGGTTCAAACTGTGGTTCAAACTGTCTATCTGGGGTCTGACTTTAGCTTCAAACTAAAGCGTTAGAGTACTCAGATGACTTGGTAACATAACGCGTTAGTTTTGCAATTAAAGTAATCACTTATTTATTTTTATGTTTTCAAACAAGCAATCCATTACTTTTAAAATATCACCACATTTCCCTGATTCTTTTGTTGCCATTAATTGTGCATTTGTTGAAATGTGATGTACTTTAGGCTGGCTTTTAGCCTGTTTTTTATTGTTTTCATAGAGGCTAGCATAGGCTGTGTCTATATGCCTCTGCCCAGTTCGCTGTCAGAGCGTTAGCAGCAGGGAAAAATGTGGAGACACAATGTTTTCACATCTAACACGGTGAATAAGGGATTTAAGTTTCAGAATTGGTGATGGAAAAGTGGAAAGACAAACCAAGACGGTTTTGGTGAGTTTTATTTTGTTTCTGTCTCATTTGCATGAAATGTGTTTTATGAGTTAACAAGGAAATTAGGCTCTTCTTAGTTTGGTAAAAGACAGGAACTTGAAATTCAATAGGTGTATGGTTGTATTTTTCTGTTCATTAAGGCAAACAGGTGCCACATTATATTTCCTTTCTTGACATTTTGTGAGTTTATTTAATTTATCACACTATATGAAAGTAGTGCTGACTGCTTGAACATATCACCCAGCTGAAACTAAATCACAAAGTGGTTGTCATTTTTGGTGATGCAAAGTACTCTACTCTTAGTAGGTGACATTGTAACGTAACAAGATACTTTTTAATGGCTATAATCTAGTGACGAGGTACTTTTAAAAGTAATGCCACCCAACACTGTTTAGCACTGGTTTATAGAATGAAATTTCTCCTGCTTTTTCTGGGTAATGAAACTCGAGAGTTATTTAGTTAGTTGCATCCTCCCAACTCATTTCTGATATGAGGCCTCGACACCTGTGATTGGTTCAACAAAAAATTCACCTCTGGCAGTAAAATGCAGATGTATGGTTGTAGTGTCGAGTACCAGTAAATATAAGTAGAATAACATATATTTTAAGGTTTAAATTGCAGCTCCTTCAATATAAGGAGCAAATAGAGATGTTTTGAAATCGCTGTCATCCCATTAATATCCTTTTTTTGTATGCATCCATGCATAATTTGGTGTCTGTTACTCACGTTGGCTCCTCAGTAACAATGACCTCCTCCTCCAGCTCTATGGCCTGCTTATGCCACACCGGTTTTGCCTCAACTGGGAGCGTATCTGGAGCAAATCACCCAAAAAAAGGTCGGACATCACAAAAGAAATACTACCGGTATTTGGTGTTAAAACATGAAAAAAAAACTCACCTATGGGCTTATAACAGGGCACAGTCACCAGGCACTCCTCCTTGATGTGGGGTTTGGTAGTGGGATTGCAACCTCCAGCATGTAGTCCTCTGTGATCGGTGCATAACACCACCCTGTAGCGCAGACCCTGCCCACAGGTCACTGTGCACTGGTGGTGACAGGACAGTTCAGTCTATAAGTTACTGATCAACTCATGATATGTCTTACACACAGATAGGCTATGATGGTAAGTCCTATGGCCTCATGCCTTTGCGAGTGTTTGACAGAAAAGCTCTTGACTCCAGGGAAGTAAAGAAAGAGTGGTTCCAAAATCCCTGCAGCTCTCTGTGCAGGGGGTGAACTTTGGGTATCCTCTGCCAAAACAAGCATTTAAAGGCGAGTTCACAAGGAAGAATGTGCTTGGTAAACAGCATCCCAGGCTTTTAGAGGGCCATTAGTTTGACTCTGTGTGCCTCTGCTTGAGCCTGTATAACTGTTGAGGCAGGCAGACACCAACTATGTCACATAAATAAGCTAACCAGGAGTGTTAGAGGATCCAGACGCACTTCGTCAATTAGCTGGAGGTGTTTGGAAACATAGACATGTGCTTTACATTTGGGTTTTAATTAAAGCCTTGTATGTTTTGTATGGTGTGTTCAAGGGTGATGACGAGCACAAGCACATGTATTAAAACATACGTGAAAATTCTCTAATGTGAGTCTGACATGGTTTTTGCAGGAAACATTACCGCAACAAAATCCTTAAAACGACTCCTAGTCGTTCTCTCTCATTAAAACTTCTAGAATAGAAAAGTTTAACTGCTGGACACGATGTCTCCTGTCCATTCTCAGTGTTTGTGTCCTGTAGGCCTCCATTTCCACATCACACTTGTGTGTGTTGAATATTGGCTTCCAAAATATTTGTGATGTCACAAATCATGCTTGTAGTCCCCGTCTCTTAAAATTAGGTTTTCAATGAGCACAGAAAATTCACATTTTCATCATTAAATGTGAAAACAGCCTTTAGGCCCGATCAGTCAGAGCTTTTGCAGTCAGTAATGTCTTTTTCCAGTGGTTTTCTATGGGCAGTTAGCGTTTTGCACACTACTTTTGTTTTAGACGCTCTGAACACCTTAAGTTGAAACAAACTCAGAGCAGAAAAGCGCCCAACGTCATTTGCACCGCTTGGAAACAACAATCATGGAGGAGAAACTGGACTGCTGGCTGTTTCTGGATGCCCAGAGATATATGGCTTTACAACCCTACTTACCACTGTTTGAACAAGAAAAAGCAGGCCTGGAGGCAGTGACACACTTGAGATTTTAGGTATGCTCTTTTCTTGTATTGTTGCATAGAAACAATTATTAAAAACGCACCACACTGCTCTTTTTTGTTTCATCCAAAGCCCTTAAAAATGGCATTGTGTGGCGCGCCTCGGGCCCTCATAGTGTCTGACTCTGCTCATACATCTTTCTACACAGTGAAGCTCAAACAAAATAACGTGTTGGCATCACGAATGTAGGAACAAGAAGAAAAAGATGTTTTTGAGTAGAAGGGGACTGAAGAGATCCCAGAGGCCTGTACTACTAGGCGAGTTCAACATACCCAGGATATCTTTATGTTATCTGTTAACCCTAACAATAGCGGTTGTTAAGCGGTTACAGAAAGGTGGTTATCAACTCGATAAGTCAACCCAGTATTTCCCAAAGTATCGGTGAGTGAGTTCACATGAAAGAGGCTGTGTTTGTAGCATATGACCAATCACAAACATGACAAGTCTACTGAGCAGCAGAGCGGCATATTTAATAGTAATATTAGACAAAGATGTTAAACATAATCCAGGATAAAAGCAGCATAGTTGCAGGAAGGACAGCTGAAAAAAAAAAAGAATCGCCATTGTGTGAATGCATAAATGAATGAGCTAATTTATATGTTTGTTTCTCGGTGAGACAATTAATCATGCTCTTTTAAATTTCTTTAAAAGTATAATTCTTTTTTTTCTAAAAAGAAAAATTAACCATTTGCTCAAATTTGACCTCCCAGGCGGTGACAGCTGCAGAACATAAAGAGATTTACATCTGGTTACTTACTGGGCATTTTTAGCTGAACTTTCTCAACATTACTAATTTTGATGCTTTACTGCGCCTCACAAATGAACAGCTTTAATCAATCAAGGCTCAGTATTTATTCTCCAGACATTTTTATATACTGTTTAGAAACAATAACCAGTGAGAAATTTCTACAAAATCAGAATGAAAAAGGGCACCTACGGGTGACCACTCCTGTGCCAGCCAGATGGGACAGTCGAAGGAGTTACAGGGCTGCAGGATAGCTGTCTTTGGGGAGTACAGACACTTCCATTCCTCAGTGAGAGTGATGACACCCTGCATGTCTTCCTCCACACAGGATACTGAGCGACTCTGGATGCCTCCACCACAGGAGGTGGAGCAGGCCGTCCAGGGACTGCTCTCCCATCTGAAATTTGAAAAGGTTAGCGGTAAAGTCACGGGCGGAGAGTGATAAATGTCAAAATGTCACTATTTCACCTCACATTTGTGAGCACATACCGAGGCAGGGGGTGGTACAGGTCATATGGCATAATTTGCTTGTAGCCATCACTAAAAGGCAGAATAAATGAATGAAATTAGGATTTTGTTATTTATTTTAGGATTAAACCAACTGTTGTTGATCATTTATGGATGAGTGTCATTAAAATGAAGATTTTTGTCCAGTTTAATCCAATAAAGGTGTGTTCTTTCACCTGGCCAGGCAGGGCTCCATGTTGCACTCCTGGAGTTTGGGTTTAGGTTTGATGTTCTCTGGGTAATAATGGCAATACTGATCCACAACCACCCGGCTGCTACGGAGGTCAAAGCACTCAGCTGAGGTTAGCTGGTACCCTATAAACAAAATACAAAAATAAAGAAAGAAAAAAATTATCTGCTAAAATATATTAAACAAAAATTTGATTATTTATCTGCCATTATTTACTTAGTCCACCATTCTGCCAGCGGTACAACTCCAGGCTTACCTCCACCACACGTGACAGAGCAAGGGAAGAAGTCAGTCTCTCTCCAGCGGTGGACGATGGGCTGGTAGTAGATGTACTGGACCACGCTGTCTGCTCCACTAGCAAACTGCATCTACGGAAACCAGTGTTCATGGTGTTTGTTCACTATTTTGATGACTACAACCAGAACGCTTTGAAGAAATAGATTTGGGAAACACACTTATTTGCTTTTTTGCAGAGAGTTGGATGAGAAGTTACACTCTCATGTCAGTTTGTTAAATGAAGCTCCTGCCAGCATCCGGTTAGCTTAGCATAAAAACTGGAAGCAGGTGAAACAACGGGAATCTCTAAAAATATGGTATTTCACCCGAGGCCACGCCTTACGTCCTGCGTCACACAAATTGTGTGTCTAATGAGCGTTTTCGTTGACTCACATTGGGTCGTCTTGTCTCTTGTAACTTCAGACAGACATGAGTCATTTTTCTGTAATCGTCAGTTTGTACTGCGTTTGCATTTAATCCAAACAATGATCATCCTAAACCTAATCCTTTAGTGTTGTTGACTAAACCTAACCAAACTATACGACGGAAAACTTAAAACATGTTTTAAATACCTGAAAATACCCAAATTTGCTGACTCAAAAAATTAAAAGTCAAAAGTACATGGTCCCTACCTCTCTTATCATTATAATTACTTCCACCAAGGAGGTTATGTTTTCGGCGCCGTTTGTTTGTCCGTCAGCAGGATTACACAAAAACTACTGAACCGATTTTCCTGAAACTTGGTGGAAGGTTGGGGCATGGGCCAAGGACGAGCCCATTAAATTGTGGTGCAGATCCATCCATTATCCAAGGAATAATGCGTGGATGTTGGGATGTTGGACCTTGGCGGAGGAATGCGGTCTACTGAGTGCCATTCCAGTTAACTCTATTTGTCAATGGAGGAAATTATTTTTACTCTTTGTCTTAAGAAGGATAAGGGGGATAAATATTGGAAAAAAATGGGGCGGCTATCATCATCTGGACTTTTACAAAAAGAGAAATTTCAGTGTCCTTTTCTTCTGGACTCATGTTTTTTGATTTGTACCTACTGTATGGTCTTTCTTTTACTGTCTGTATAATTATGTCCCAGACCTCTTCTGTTCATTGTTTACAGAAAATCTGAACTGCTACATCCTGCAAAACCATGCCCATCCGGGTGAAAAAGTTTCCTGTGAGACACCTAGCATGGCTAATGTAACAAAATCTGCCAACCAGCACATCTTAAGCTCACTCATTAACATGTTAAAGAGTATTAATAATAGTTTGTTTAATCAAGAAAAAAAGTGTACAAAAGGCGTGACGTCAACGTTTGGCCAAGAAAGGAAATAAGCCTGTTCCAAAAATGTTGAACTGGTCCTTTAAAGTTACTGTTTTGGTCACCTGTCTGTCTGGTTGTGTCCTAACAGCTGTTATTGTTCCCCTAACCAGGGGTGAAGTGCATGAGTGGTGGCCGAAAAGAGCCATACATCTAGCGAGCTAAAAAGACCCAGATATTTTCCAATGATACAGCAGTGAATATTCAACTAAAGGGGTCTGTAAGAGGGGCCCCATGTCATCATCTCTACTGGGTGAGTAAATAAAAGGTAATAGTAAAATGAAGTGGACTCAAGGTACAGTCAGGACCGATAATAAGAAGTGATAACTTCTTTATTTATTTAGATAAGATAAAGTTGACTGTTTTTATAAAGATTTGGCCATATCTATGTGATTTATTGGACTTTTTGAAAAGTTTCATAAATATTTCCGCAAACATTTTCCTTCTAACCTCATGTTCCAAACCATATTGACGAAATGCCAGATTATATGTGCAACACGTATAAATCAAACTTCACTGCCGTTCATTCACATGTATGTGTTTACAGTGGAAAAACTGTTGGGCAACTTTTTTAATATGATTTTCCGTTCGTCCAAACCTTTTCCAGTGCTGAGATATGAATGGGCTAGAAAATTTGCATTTATAGCTACTCAGATTTCTATCTCTTCTTGTCCAACCCTGACTTGTGTTTGGTGTTTGTCACTTTAAACAACTTGTTACACAAAGTAAACTGAACCATTGTTAATACGGATGCACAATATATATTTTAATTACCTGCTCCTCAAGGACAATACCTATAAGATAACCGATAATTTCACATTTTTCTATTTTAAAAAGGAGTTCAGAACTTGTCGTTTATGAACACCTGATCCTAAGAAAGGCTAAGATGTAGAGAGCAAAGATGGATGATTTAATATCACATAGCTCTAATAACATCTATTGTGTTAAAACTCTGGGAACCTTTGCAGAACATGTATTGCAAATTGCTATTGTGTCTTCCTCTGAAACTGTAAAAAGCCTTGACACAGACGACAACATGTTTGGTCAGTGAAAGCAATTATTGGCCTCGTTTATCGGCTATAATTTCATTATCAGACAATATAAACTTCCCATTATCGGGCTGGTAATTTATCCATCCAATAAATATCGTGCATCCCTAATTGTTAATTTAAAAATATTGATTTGTGCAGCTTTAAGTCAGTTGTATTGATACATTTAAGCTCTTACTTTGACTGTGAAATCAGCTCCAAGTGGGCCAGCGATTCTCAGGATCTCCTTATCTGAGAGTTTCTGAAAGTCCAAGGTGGTGTTCTCCAGGTGGTGCTGCCCTGATTTATCCAGGACCAGTTCACCTTTTACCCCTTGTAGGGTCTTACTCTCCACATCTAAAGAAGAAACACAGTAGATAGCTGAAGCACCGAGGACAAATCAGACAAGGAAACGGATACAATCAAACAGAAACTTTTCTCTTTGTGAAATGAGAATCATCATTTCTTGTCTATATTTTTCATCATTATTGTTGTTTCACCACAAAATGAAATGGCAAATAAAAGCAGATGCGATTAAAATTGTTGAGATGCTCAGAGGACATAAGCCCTGGCCTAACAGGGTCTTGTGTGGTTCCAACATGGACATTGAAACAAAAACAACAGGGAAACACTGGAACAAGCAGTCACCAGCAGCTGTCATCGTCCACAGACAGATGGTTACAATTTAAGTGCCCTCGGCCAAAAAGGATTGGGGAAATATTTAATAAAAAAATCTGTCTATTCAGAAAAAAAAAACATTCTTTTGGCCTGGCTCAGGAAGCGATCGGGGAGGGCAAAGGGAAGGTACAGAGATGGAACATTTGTTATCTATTTGATCCAGTGGGGAGTTTGATGCCAGAACTTCGACTTCCAATATTTGCTGGAAGCCTTTCGTCTCCTCAGAGCCAGAAATAAATAACTTGTCTGGTTATTCTGCTCTGACTTTCAAAACCAGTCTCAATGAGAAAGCCCAAAATGTGATGTATATTTTGGAAGATGAAATAAAAAGGTTAATTATTTGGTTGAGATAATTATAAGATAGGTTAAACAAGTATAACATCCATGATGATAAAGTCTTTTTGCATCACAAGTAATTAAAACATGACCTGCAGTAAAACTCACAGAGCACATGTTTAATCTGCAGGTATTTGGCCTAAAAAAACACCAAATATAAATAATATTCAACTGTTTTGGATGTGAGGGCACCCTGGACCTACCAGGACTTACACAAGTGATCCGGACCTTTCAGGACTAGACGTACGTGGCGGCTCTTATAGGGGACGACGACAACTGTGTCTTCAGCTTGAGTGAGACAAACAAAGAGAGGGAGAATCAGAAAGCTGATCAAAACTTATAAAGTAATCACAACTGGCATTACAATTACAATCAGAACACAGGATGACTTAAACTGTGCAATACAAGCATGAAAATTCCACTCAAACGGAAGATGATGGAGGAATCTACCACGAGTCTGTCAGGTCTCCAAACCACATTTTGCCCGTTGACATAAATAAAGACGAACGACGTGTCTCCACTGTACAAAAGTGAAGCCAGAGGTTGTAAGACTGCAAGGCTATATAAGGTTCTGATGGACAGGCCTAAAGGCTACAATAATAAAATTATTTTTGATTGTCTCTATAGCTTATACCGCTACATATTTCTGTGTCATGATGTGGTTAAATATTATTTTTGACCTACACAGTTCAAGGAACGTTTAACTAAATCACTTATTTTACACATTCTTTTTGTGTTTTTAGTTGACAATTGGAAAAACTGCATTGAATTGTGGGTAATTCTATCAGTGAAGTCTGCTGAAGTCTGCACCCCAAATCTGCAGAAAGTCCACTTGAAGCCCCTCATGGACTGGGTGAAATGTAGGTTTGGACAGCCCTGAGCACGTGAAGACTCACCGTGAGTGCGCCCACAAGTCTGCAAAGTCTTAACATTTGGATTCAGCCAAAACATCCCGCACTTCTTTTTTGCACTTTTATAGCATCAAATAACTAATTAGAACCAAACTGATCAGAAAAATGAACACTTGAACATACATCAGCGTGATAAGAAATACCTAAAACGACAGAAACCATCTTTGGGAAAAAAATTATTTGACGTGTACTTTGAGTTTTTAGTTTGGCCCATGTCGCCATCTGCTAACATGGAAGGGGTTTATGACATATACTGCAGCCAGCCACCAGGGGGCGATCGAGATGTTTTGGCTGTACTTTTGAGGAGCTCTCAGGTCGTCCATCTTTATATACAATCAATGTTTTTGCCCCAAAAACACAAGCGAGAAGTGACATCCAAATGTGATATAATGTGCAGGACAGGATTTTTTTTTTTTTCAAAAAAGGAAGAAACACACATAGCGATCGAGCACTGAACGAACATTGATTTGCCTCTGATCTCGGGGCTTTTTGTCTGAAATTATTGGTGAGGGCATTATCTGTATCCATTCAAACAAAAGAATAGCATTACCTAAAAAGCATAAAAGTTAGCTTTAAAGGGGCACTGCACTGATTTTAGCATTGTACGTCCATAAAGTCAGGTGAATCGTGAGAGACAAATTAAAACAAAAATGTCAAAACCAAAGCAGCAAAGGCTGAGACATCATGATTGTCAGTCATTTAAGTATCAGTAGCTTGACCCAAAATAACTGGATCCTACACTTCCCATAGTGCATCGCCACAATTTCATTCATCGGACCCTCCCTGTCTGGTGAACACTGATCTCTTTCAAAATGAATGCCTGCAAATTGTAATGCAGGCTTAAAATCTAAGTTCTGAATTCTATCAGTTTAAATTAAAAGAAAAAAACAAAACTACCCAATTAAAGATTCTTTACTTTTTCCTGAATCGTGTTGGGACTTGTAGTGTCCTCGCACCAATCTGCAGGATGAGCCATCTCCGTTGCAGACGCCACAGTTGTCCTCCTTTGCTGTGCTCCCCAGCTCATGTTCGCAGCCTACAATCTATAATCACACACAGTAATCTCAAAAAACATGACGTTTTGAACCTCAATTCTAATCTTAAGCTTTAAAATAAACTAAAGAAAATAAAGAAAAATGTCTCCCTTCATATTCATATCTATTGTTTGTATTTCTAAGCTGGCAGGAAACACCACCATTGAGCTGACCACCACTGTTTCCTGTTGCACATTATCTGCAACCATCCATAGTTGATTGATGGACTTTTTCGCAATTTCTGTCGGTAAAACAAAACTGAAACCGCAGTGTGATTGTAAGCGTGGTAAGAGAGTGTCTGAAAACCCTTGAGTGCCTCTGCACACACAATGCCTTGGGAAGTAATTTCATTCAACCGTGGCAAAAATGCATTGTAAACTACTTCCTGGACTGTCAGTCAAAAGCTCTATCTCAAACATTACTCTCATTGGGTATTCATTTGTAAAGCAGATGGTGTGATGTTAGCATTGTGAGTCTACCTACTGTGTGTAGCTTATTTTGTGGATTAATTCAATTTTTGGCTCTTGTATGCATAAGAATGGCACAGCTTGTGAGCCAGTAAATGTATTCTGGTGTTGAAAATATAAATAAATAAAAGAAATATAATCTGTTTTATAAAGAATTTTCCTTTTATGGGCTTGGACAGTTGTGATTACACTTGGAGATTTTGGGTCAGCACTTCCTGAGCTGAGGTTTACAGTTTAGCACTTAGCTAGGCTGCTAATTTGTATTCTGTCTCAAGGTACAGGGGCGAAAATAAAGACAGTGCAGCTAACCCTAATTTCTTCTTTTGAAAATGCTCTGATTCCCCTTCATTTTTTTTATTTCAATGTTTAGTTAAATTCAGTCTATTAACTTATTTTTCTTTATTTGGTACATTTTCTAGAGACTCTCCATATGGCAGTGTGCTGACAGTAAAATGATAACTTAACCTCATCCCTCACCCCAGGGGCCCCAGTGCAGCCCATAGAGATGGAGATGGCAAACCCATCCCTGTCAGCAGGAGCAATCTATAACAAAATGATATGCTTATCCTACATAAACTATAAACAGCAGAAAAAAACTATAAAACTTTTAAATTAAATGTATAATTTATATGGTCACTATCCAGCCTATAAACTATTACAGAATGTAGCTAATACACTAGTAGATGGTAAGTAGGCTATTCATAGCAGTGTATACTGTACATGTGTGTCATAAAAAGCATGCACTGCACTGCACGCCCCAATTTTCATCCATCTATCCATTATCTTCCGCTTGTCCGGTCAAGGTGGCAGCAGGCTAAGCAGGGTATTCCAGACGTCCCTCTCCCCAACAACACTTTCCAGCTCCTCCTGGGGGATCCAGAGGCCTTCTCGGGCCTGATGGGATATATTGTATAATCCCTCCAATTAGTTCTGGGTCTACCGCGGGGCCTCCTCCTCAGATGCCCGAACCACCTCAGCTGGCTCCTTTCGACGCAAACGAGCAGTAGTTCTACTCTGAGCAGCAGTTCTACTCCGAGCTCCTCACCCTATCTCTAAGGCTGAGCCTGGACACCCTACGGAGGAAACTCAGAAAAATCTAAATATGTCATTATGTCAAGAATGAATGAAGACATATGCACTACATATTTCTCAAAGACTGGCTTTGATCTAATCCAAGCCAAACAGTTTGGAGACTCTGGAAGATACATTTTTCAGATATTATTGATAAAGGTTGATCTAAGTCACATTTTTGGTTTCTGAGAAGTTTGTCTTTTAACCCCAAAATCATGCAAAAATCCAAACACTGAAATTCTTTTGATTTCCACAATAGATAAAATTTAAAGAAATAAATATGAACTCCTCAATGATGAAAAAGAAAAAATTAAGCTCTCTGTTTCTTTCTTCTACCTGGCAGACTCCACTGATACACATGTCCAAGGACTCAGTGTAGCAGCGTGTCCCATCCAGCACTTTGGGGGCCAACTCCACCATGAGGCCCGAGCCCTTGGCTTTGCACTTGAGAGCGCAGGGGTTCTCTGGATCGTTGTACACCGGCAGCCATTCATGGTACTGACCCTGGAATCGCACGTCTGCATGAGCTGAGCACTGCTGGGCACGAAAATCGCCTGCGTCTGGAGGGCAATCCTGAAGATAAAAATATATATATATTTAGACATTTTTTAGACATTAGCGCAAATCATTCAGCACTAAATGTGTGTGGGAAGTGGAGTGTTCCCAAAAATCTTGGTGGAAGAATTTTTGAGGCTTATTGTTGAATGTCAAAGTACTTATCATATTAAACGGAAGGACACGCACACACTTTCTCTCGAGCAACAGATCACTAAATTACACTCCTCAACCATAAACCTTGGTAATATTTTCACAGTTCCAACACACTGAATTCTCAATCACAATTTGCTTTTTCGGTTTGTTTCAACAATAACCACTTGAAAGCTCTCCTGACATCCATTACATAGAGATGAGTTGGCTGAACTTACCGCATTACTGCATGTGCGATATTTGATATTTTGCCCTTCACAGGTCCTGGAGAAGACAAAAAGGAATATGCGGGTGAACGTTGGGGTCGAATGACGAAACAAACCACAATGCAGTGCCAATCATTTTCACTCGAGGCAGCTGGTGTTTCATCTGTAGATTCTTATCGTTTCTTAGATTGCTGAGCAGAGATCGGAATCTTGATGATGTGGCAACCCATGGGGTCTGTGGTGTTTTTGCAAAGATCTGACAGTCATAGTCAGACAATGTTACTATGCTTAAATACAAGGGCATTTGTTGGGTTTCAAAAGTGGGGACACAATGAAGCAAATAGGCTACAAGGGTTGGGCTGGTCTAAAAACTTTTAAACCAGTTTGATATTGAGCCATAGACCAGACTGGACCGGTATACCAACTTTTACCACTAGGTGGCACGAGTGACTCAGTCGCTCCCAAGTGGAACATAGAATAGGAACGTTAACAGCCCCACAACCCATAAGAACAACTGTAACATATCATATTTTCATTTCTCACACAAATCATTCAACTTAACTTTTCGTCTTCTAAAGTTTAACATCAAAATAATCAATAAAATAAGACTTCAGCCAGACAACTTGAGACAAGATGTAGGTCGCTACATTTCAAGTGCACATTGGAACCTTGCGAGTCAATACATTTTTCACAACACATTCCTTTTTAACAGTAAAAGCCTTAAAATGAAGGGTTTCTGTCCATTGAAAAGCTATAGGGCTTTTAATTTGAAACAGACACAGGAAGTGATGATTTGTATCAACAGCGTACTGCAGTAACTTTTACAGGGCAAACAGAGCAAATCAAAGTATGGTTTCGTACTGAAATACACGCGTGTAACATAACTTCAGACAGCATAACCTGCACCAACTGGTTACTGATGAGCTCCTTCTTGTGGACGTCGGTCGGAGTAGTATAGCAGCACTTTATGCACAACTCTAGTAGCACTACAACACAACAGGGAAGCAGCACCCTGTAGTGCTGAGCTAATCAGCTCCCGGGGCGCCTGCTAACAAGCCGCATGCTGCTAGCTCTCTCGACCTAGACCTGACAAATATGGGGCCATTATTGTAGCAGAATTATTTGCCAATGTGTGTGGAGAGATGAGTAACTGTATCTCAATCCATGTGTGCGTAATCAGATTTGTACATAAATCTGTAAGCGTACACAGATCTGTAAATGCGCACATAGATCTGTAAAAGCTTATAGATATCTGTAAATGTGCACATAGGTCTGCAAATGCCTATATCATCAGTTACCACTCAGTCGGGCCTCTCAATTGGCTGTCTTTTTACACGTGATTTTTGCTACACTTCTGCCGTGGCAGAGGTCTGTAAATGCGTGTGGCGATTTGTGTAACTGTATCTCAATCCATGTGTGTGTAATCAGATTTGTAAATGTGTAACAGAATCTCTAAATGCGTACTGAGATTTGTGAATATGTACAGGAATCTGCAAATGTGTAATCAGAATCTGTGTGTAATCAGATTTGCAAATGTGTAAAAAGTATCCACTAGTCTGCATTTACATTTGCAAGTGTATTGAGATTTGTAAATATGTAAACAAACTTGTAAATGTGTACATACTGTAGATGTTAATGGCTGAAAACTCAAATTTGCTCCAGGAGCCTAAAATACAGACAAGTCATCAGTTACAACTCAGACGGGCTTCTCACACTTCTAGCATGCCAGATCCACATATGCGTGTGGCCATTTGCAAATGTGTGTGGAGATTTGTCTGTACCTCAGTGGCTATACAGCCTTCATACCAACAGTCGGCGGTATTGCACCCAGTGTGGCATTGAAGGGTGATCGCTGTGCTGAGGCCAGTGATAAACATGGCTTGACCAGGACCAAACTCATCCTCCAAGACCGAAAGAGGCCAGTTTGACGACAGGGAATACAGTAACGTTACCGAGGTGATTTATAGACCATGACTCCGAGGATGACGAAGACGTGGCAGGTTCAGGCGGGGACAGAAGAGGCAAGAGGGAGATCGGGTCGGGTATCAGTCAGCGCCCACGTCTGGGAGACCCGATTGGATGTTGCGGCGGGGTCAGCCCCGGTGTGTTAGGAGACAAACCCAGCAAGAAAACCACCTGTACATTCCTTGTCATCAAACTGATCTCCATCGGCTTTGGAGGCTGTGTTCCGTTCTGGTCCCGCTGTTTTTACTGGGCTCAGCAAAGGGAGCTAGAGCTAAAGCAGTTAGCGGACTTGTTGCTAAAGTAACCATCCATCAGGAAAGTCAGTGAATCACCAAGAGTTAACGCAGAGCAGCCGGTGGACATCAAATGAAAAACCAGAAAATTTTCATCACCAAATCAGTGAATAAAGTTATAAAGTTGTGTTTTTGTACAGTAATCAACAAGCCCTGGCTCCTAGAAACACCA
>JBBPCS010006869.1:0-33083 GCA_037974645.1 Hollardia meadi
CACACTCACACTCACACACACACACACACACACACACACACACACACACACACACACACACACACACACACACACACGATGAAGGTCAAACAGGAAACATGAGTTATACTATACAACCCTGAGGCCCACAAAGCTACAGATACAAGCCCACGATTGTATCCTTATACAATCCTATTGTATATCATATTACTAAATGGGATCAGGGAGACTTTGTGAAACTGTTGTCGGTAAATACAAAACAACTGCATTCTGTTTTTATTCATGTTTTGCACAGCGTCCCAACTTTTCTGGAGTTTTTTTATTTTCTCTAACCCGTATGCATGTATTAAGATAGTACCTGGCATTTCATACTCCTGCTACAATGCTACAATTTTGTGGTCTGTGCTACAAAACTTTGAACCTCTGCATCACAGGCACTATTAACAAACAGCTCTGTACATTCTTTCTTTTAGTCACATGGTGGACTATGATGGACCTCACCCCCTCAAGAAGTTGAATCCATGCACACACACCAGGATGTTCCCATAGGTATCCACTTTGAGCAGGTTTCCATACATGGTGTCAAACACCAGCCCTCTGAGGAGAACAGAGACAGGTCAGTGCAAACAGAAAGCACACTTGAGAGCGACACTTCATTGTCAAACAGATTTAAAAAGCCAAGGATTTGTTAACCAGCCTGGTGGGGAAGGATGGGTCGTAGACAAAGTTGAGCAGCTCTTGTGGATATCCAATGGACACCAGGCGCTCCACAGTCAAGTCGAAGCCTAGCGACTCATACTCAGGAGACTTGTACACTAGACAGACAGACAGGTTCATGTGCATGTTCATATTCAACTCACAAATCAAGATGAAGGCAAAAACACTGATCCAACAAGAAGCTTGGAACCGAAGCTGTAACAGCAGATTATTTCAACCCCAGGCGGCGATGCATAAAATATTAAAATACAATGTGGAGATTGGAAAAAATCTTTCATCGGCTCATAAATGCAGCTAACTCTCATACGTCAGATGTGTCAAAGCTGTGCATAAATTACATCGCCACTAAAAACTAGTGCTTTGTTTCTGAGGCATTTAACGCTGTGATTCATAAATGTTGCCACACATTAGCATCAGCATATTGCTCAAAACCTTGTTTACACCCCAGCTATCATGGCATGTGGAATTACTGTCCCAACTGGGTCCCGGCCCGGGAATATCTCTACACGCAGCTGGATGGCAGCAGCTTGGGTACAGAGGGTACTCCAGTGACTGTCCCCGCAAGAACCCGCAGTTTTACTTTGTCTTGTGTTGCTTTCTGGCCCTTAAAAGTAATGCTGAATTGCAGTAAGAAAAAAGGAATTTCCAGGCAATGTACAATAATAAATTGTCAACATTTGGGGGGGGGGGGGCTTATGTTTGGTCAAAGCCACACTTTGACTGAGGCTGAGAGGTGAGAATCACAGAGACTGAGAAAGAAATTGGTCTGAAATTGAGGACTGGTTCCTCAGAAAAGTGGTTCCAAATTGAGTTATTTTAATGCAGAAAACTGTGCCAGCACAATTGCAGTTTTAAGGAGCTTACATGTAGATACTTACCTGCCAGAGTGTAATCCATATCAAAACCAAAACACTTGATCTTCTCCATGGCCAAGCTTCGGTTGACAAACACTCTGGGAGGGGAGAACAAGGTGTGGTCAAGCACTGCACAACAAATCAAACAGGTGGAGCATTTGTCTGTATACTTTCCAGTTTTTTTAAAGGGAGTTTAAAGGGAGGAAAAGATCAACTACAGAGCAGCATTGACTGCCAAACACTTCTGGAGGTCAGGTTTTTGATGCATGACAGGCTGTGTTTGAGGGAACTACCATGTTTAAATAAAACTTAACAAGCACAACACCAACATACATGCAATCCTACTGGTTATTTATACAGTGATCGGTGCATCTGAAATAAATCCTCTTAGCCCTGGTTATGTGTCGACAGATGCAATTTAAACACTTTATAACATCATTACATTAACATCAAGTTATCGTCCAGAAAATGATTCTGTCATCTCTGAACTACCTCCACATTTTCAGAGGAGCGCCACAATCTTTCTCACACACTGGCACCAAAATAAGATGCGAAACGCAGCATAAAATGAACCATTTTACAGAGGAAATAGACTAATGAATTCTAACAGTGCTGAAATTAATCCTACCTTCATGAGAAACACCTCTCAGGATTCAACAGTAGCACTAACTACAGCCTCCAAAACCACCAGGGAGATGACTCAAGCCCCTTCTAAACATAACTCACAACATTCTAACCTTAATTACAGGGCTGCTGACTTACATTGTTTTAGTATTAGCTAGGTGGACATACACTGATCAGCCACAACATTAAAACCACTGACAGATGAAGTGAATGACATTGATCATGGCTACAGTACAATGTTCTAGTGTTAAACCCTGGGTCCTGGTATTCATGTTGATGTTCTTTGACCCATAAAACCCACCCAAACATTGTTTCAGACAAAGTAACCCCCTCATGCCAACAGGACTCCATGGATTGTAATTTTTCAGGCACGTCCCATGTACGCCTTAAGGTCTTTGTCACGTTCCACGGGCTGTTCCTGAGCAGTTTTTGTGGTGTGGCAGCACACATTGTCCTGCTGGGGGGCCAATGTCATCAGGGTGTGCCGGTGCTATTAGGGGTGTGCTTGATGTGCAAGGGTGTTTGGGTGGATGGTTTGTGTCAATTGGAAAAAGGATCCAGAGTTTCCCAGCAGAATATTGCACTGTAGCAAGATGATCATTGTCATTTCAACTGTCAGTGGTTCTAATGTTGTGGCTGATCGGAGTAATAGACGAGTATATAATCAACCAACAAACACGACTAAAATCTGACCACTCCTTTGATTCCATGAAAAGGGCTGTAACTAAAGACTATTTGGATCATCAATTCTGCAGATAATTTTTTTGATTTTTTTTTCTTTTGTTGTCTGACCAACAGCTCAAAACAAGATATTTAGTTTATGATGATGTAAAACAGTAAAGTAGGGTGTAATAAGATATTTTAAGTTTTGTGATACTGTATCCATTTCCAGTTTCTTTGCTCAGAACAGTCGTCCTATGCTTTAGCATGTTACAGGGACTGTGATACAGATGCAGATCCAACTGTTCCGACGACTTATGGTGGTGTGTTCTTTATATGAAAAGTTTGCCAAAAATGAGATTTAAAACATTCACAATATCACAATATATCGCAATATATTGAATTGCATGAGCAGATTATTGCTAATATTCAGCCAAAGAGAAAAGCAGAAAATCTCACACTGGAGGAGCTGGAATCACAGAATGTTTGGGATCGTTGTTTGATTCAATGACTGATCAGTTATTAAAATAGCTGATGTTTAGTGTTCTCCCGATCGATCTATAAATCAATGAATTGTTTCAGCTCTATAGTTGACAGTGTGACACTTTGGTGCAGTCTAGTTCTTAAAAATAGAGGTTTCAACTCCAGCCCTGACTGGAATGACTCCACTGACGTGCATCTTCTATTCCCTCCTTTAATCTTCACCAATGGAACATTTTCAGATGCTGTCACACTGTGAGAGCAGCTCACAAAGAAAAAGAGACTTGTGCACAACTGTTTGCTGAGCAGCACCTTCTTGCTCATCTTGCAGATTATACAAGATAAACATAGAATGCGTGGCTCTGCTCAGACTGCACACAGGCTCTGAGTTTCTATTCGGATGGTGTGAGAGATGGTGTCAGCTTGACCGCAACAGATGAGGATTAAAGGAAAGATGCAGGAGCAACACACGGAGAAATCACAATGATCACCACCTGCTGTCTCCACAGGGAGAAACCCACAATCAGTGTCAGTATGGATGAAGTTCCATGAGAGTTGGATGGAGAGTCAATTCACATCATGGACATCAAAAGGGGAGAGTCATTGAGTCAGTAGTCGTGGTTTGTTGTCATACCTCATTGCAGGATGGTTTTGAGCCAGATCCCTTGGAAAGCTTTGTAATAGAGAATAATTGTCAGGGAAAAGTCTATATTCTGCTGAGGACCCTGTTATATTCTAACAGCAGTAATAAGAGCTGTGATCATCACTCATACACAGGTCAACATAGACACACAGGACATTTTACAGCATGGGACCAGGGCTCCATTCTTGGTATGCAATGTAATTAATTCAGGTTCTTCTGACTTCTCATTTAGCTTTCCAAGTTCTTTGAACTGAAACTGAGGGTCAGTCAACCCTTGTTTCAAAATACAGGGATCTACAGAGGAAGAAACAGCCACGGTCTGTATCTTGGAATTTCAGCTGAACTTGCTTTTAAATAGATTTGGGTGATCTGACAACTGAAGATCGTGATCGGCCTCATAGGGGTCCACAATCTACTTTTTCAGGTGAATCGTAGAGTTCCTGATATTTGAAGGGACAGTTCACACCAAAATCAAACCTACAAAC
Organism: Hollardia meadi; assembly: GCA_037974645.1. Lineage (NCBI taxonomy): Eukaryota > Metazoa > Chordata > Actinopteri > Tetraodontiformes > Triacanthodidae > Hollardia > Hollardia meadi. The sequence goes on from JBBPCS010006869.1 coordinate 4,443, forward strand.
TTTTCTTCTTACCTGTAGTGCTTTTTATCCATCTAGATAGTTTTGGTGCGAGTTGTTCAGTTTTAGAGATATCAGCTGTAGAGATGTCTGCCTTCTCTCCAATATAATGGAACTAGATGGCACTTCGCTTGTGGTGCTCAAATGCCAAAAATTTAAGAAAACTCAACAGCAATGTCTCTTTCCAGAAATCATGACCCGGTTACTCAAGATAATCCACAGACCTTGTTGTGAGCAGTTCCATGGAGGAACTACTTTCTTTCTACTGATGTGCTCGTGACAGGGCGGGATGTAAACATTACTGGTCTCCTCGGCTGAGCTGCAACGTTAGCTAGCTTAGTTAGCTTATCCATGAGTGGATGTACGCTTACTTCTGTGCAGTGATATAGACAGAAAATAGTTCTTACATGAAACTGCTCACATCAAAGTCTGTGGATTATTTTAAGTAACCAGGTCATGATTTCTAGAGTAGAATGAGACATTTTTGGCACTTCTCAGACATCTCTATAGCTGATATCTCCAAAATGAGCAACTCACACCAAAACAATCCACATGGATAAATAGCACTACAGGTAAGAGGAAAAATATGTATTTTTGATTTTGGGGTGAAATATCCCTTTAAGCCGTCTGTCCCTTTAGAGTAGTCAGAATTTGGGAGGACAATCATGTTTGATTTGTTTTTAACTAGTTAGCCTCGCTTGCCAACACAACCACTGATTCCCAGTAGATGTTACTTTTCGTGCATGCAAAAAACAACGTCACGGATTAAAGTCGGCTTGTTAAATTCCTGTTGTGCCACACGGACTGGGTATCGCTGTGTACTGTATCAAAAGAGTATTTCATTTGAGGCCTTTTTGTGTCTCCTTCATTCAATGCCCATCATGTGGATGGAAGCATTCAGCTGCGTGAAATGCCACCGCAGCAGCAGATTAGTCTCCTTCCTTCTGTTCCATTCTCACATCAGGACTCTTTCATGTGACTTTGGTTTTCACTCTGCAACAGATGCGACTTGAACTGTCGCAAAGTACAATACTTGCAATTAAAAGAGCGCAAGAGAATGACTCTGAGCACGAGCATGCTCTTGTTATCACTTACTGCATGTTTTTCTCTATCTCAACACTATTATTTCATGATGCTTTTACTCTGGAACCACTGCTGTGCGAGTCTCATCTCTTCGTTGCTGATCTTAAAATACACACTTCCATCAGCAGGCACTGGGCTTCATTTTCAATCACCACTGTCTGGTTGCAATGATATTGTGATGACAAGGAGAAACACTGTAATAAGCTGCCTGACTGAGACAATATAATGACTCCACTTCACTTGAGTGCCAAAGAGACTCCATACAACAGCACCACACACCCACACCCTCCCACCCCACCAATTTAATACAATGGCAATCAGCCTGTAAATGTCCTCCCAGTGCTTTCTGAGGACAGTGCAGGATGGTAGCATTTATATTCCTTCACTGAAACAAAGTGTCAGATTCCATACAGGACGTCATTGGGGTCATCAATCTCTAAATGATTTGTCCCCTGGTGAGCATGAACAACACATTTCACAGCAATATCCCAATTAGAGTTTGACATTTCTCATGTACAACTGGATATTCTGGCCTGGTGGAGGCAAACAATTATTAACACTGTCACTACAGCTGGCTATTGTTTGAAATGTTTCCATACAGTTGCAAAAATGATGCTTTTCTCAATATCTTAAATTTGAGAAAACATAAATATGTTATGGTCTGGGGTGGACGATATGACGATTTTAGATCGCGTGCGATCTTCATGGCGTCCACAGTCTACTTTTCAGGGAAATTGTACTTCCAAACACATAAATACTGACTAGCAGATCAGCACTGTGTGAACAAACCAATATGTAGCCAACTACATAGCTCTGCTGATTGGAGTAATTACTTCACGTGGCTCTTCCTTGGGTTGACGTATATAGTATATAGCTGGAAGCGTGGCTGATGAAGAGATTGCAACTTAGATTGTAGATCCTGATTGCGATCAAGTAGACTCTGATATAATTTGGTGGTGTAATGTTTGAAAGAATTGCCTATTTTTAATAAATTGTTTCTTATTTCAGCATTTAAATTTTACTTAATTCTCCACCTCATTTTAGTGTTTACTCACAGACTACTTCAATCTGCTCACCTTGCCTGTACAAACATACACCTCTGGTCTCTGAATGAACACACACGCCGGTTTACCCCACCCAGCCTCTTTCTGTTTCTCTGTCTGTCTGCTCTGTTGACTTTCTTCACCACCAGGATGTTTTAGAGAGTCGCCCAAAAAACCCCCACAAACTTGTGTGATTTTTTTTCACTCGCAATTCTGTTTTCGCAACAGCAGGTGAGCCGCGTGTGGAGGAGGCTTGTTGTAAATGACGTAGCCTATCGAAACGATCGAAAACAAAGTACTGAATGAAAGCTTAAAACAACGGCACAAGTAGGCCTTCAGTAAACGTGAGAGGTTGCAGCACAATCAGTGCATTTACAGGAGGGACGTAATACTTGCGTTGTTCACTCAGAGGGATGCAAAAAAAAGAAAGAAAAATAATTCTAAAACAGTTGGTTCTAAATATACTTTGGTAGCTGTTAATATACCTGGATAGCCAACCCAAGTAAAGTGTGTGTGTGGGTAAAACATGATGTGTGTGTGGGTGAAAGAGAGAGAACGAGAGGCAGCTCCAAAAATAGAGAATTAATATGTGGCGGCTGGCAGGCACTGTTGATCAATAAATGAATGTATGGGAAACCCTGTCATTTTTTGGCCAGACCGCCCACCCCACGTTGTGGTCTATGCACACATTTAGTCGGTGCCAAAAAAGGGAATTAGGTTTGATACTCAGCCCTACCTGTGGCTGAAAGGAAACATCGCCTTCCCGCTGCTGCCCAACTAAAGCCTGGCACGCAGACGGGAAACTTCTTCAAAACTTCTATCTCTGCTGCAGCAGCAACTCAGAGCTGCTTTCAGGGCTTTCCGAAGAAACAACGGTGTACGGGCCAGCCACTTCCTCTCCAGGGACGAGGCTTTTTATAGATATGAAGAAGAAGCTGTTGAGAAAACCTCAGTAGTCTCTAACACGCAAGCCGGCAACACACAGCAGAGGTGTGTGTGTGGAGACTGCTGCTGCTGCTATCAGTGACTGAACAGAGGGATCACATGCAGCTCAGATGGCTCACACCAGACTCTCGCTCAACACACACACACACACACACACACACACACACACACACACACACACACACACGCAAGTTCTTTAGCTGTATGATCAGAAGAGCCTAAAAAGGCACAAAAGATATCAAATTTAAGGGATCTCCAAATAGTTTAACTAAAAATATTGATAACGGTCTTTGAGCCACTGTATGGGTCTAATCCCACTAAGCACTAATTATCCTACTGTACACAGCGTCTAACTTTCCTTAGCTGTCATGAGCCTCAACCCTGGAATGTCAGGAATCTGTCTGACACCCGAGGGCTACATCTCAAGAGGAGGCATAGTGAACGACAGTAGAAGAGGACACAAGGCAGAGACAGTAGAGTGTCAGGAAGCAAGCAATAAATGAAATAGCTGGTGGAGAGGAAAAAGGGAATAAAACATGGCGAATGAAAGCAACACGGGGCGGGTGGGAGGGAGGGGTTGAGGCAGGCCTGTGATGTCTGCACTTCACACTTGAGTGGCAACTAGGCAGTAGAAAAATAAAAGAGGGCCTGTTCGGCATTCCCTGTGCGGCGTATAATTAGATTTTGATAAATGACAGATGAAAGACCTTAAAACAAAGTTAGCTCCAAGAGAGGCGCTGCTGATAATGGAAACTAGTCAGGATAAGTCTTCATCAGTCAGTGTTCATTCTAAAAAACAACCTCGAGAGAAATGGAACGACAACCAACTGACTCACGGATGTGTAATCCATTAAACAGCATTGGCAAGGCATAGCTGGCCCGCCCCATTCATACCCTGATGAGCAGATTCTCTGCTAAATGAAGCGGAGAGAACCCAAATCCACTAAAAATCCCCTTTCTGCACGCCGTGCTGAGCTGAGGGTTTTCCACCAAGCAGATCAGAGCAAGATGACGAGAGGAGGGACCTTCCTCCACGCTGGTGGTGAGATAGAAAGATAAACCTCTCGGGGTGCAGTCACACCTCGCACATGTGGAGACGTTTGAGCTCAACTCTGAAGCGTTTCCTTCAGCTCATCTGGCCAGGTGAAAAGAATGCCTCTTGAAGTCGGGTGTCAAAGAATAAACACACAGCTCGCTTACACTGACGGTTACTGATGCTTATTAAACTTTATTTATCAAACAAGGGGCAACATCATGACATGTGGTTTGGACTGCACATACAATAAGACTGGAGCTTTTCTGTATTTTATTACAGTAAATAAATCTCATGAGAATACTTTCTGACTTCAGGCTGAGTGTTTTCTACAAATATATAGTTTCATTGGTTCAAAAGGCTCAGTCATTTTCAGTACATCTTACTTAAAACTATGGAAATAGTGCATTTGTACACACTCAGTCTGTTATTATGTAATTTAATGTGTTATCCTCCCTTTATATTATATTTTTCTACTTTATATCTAACTAACAGCTTGATATGCATCTGATTTGTAAATTCATTAACTTTGCGCCCTATGATACATTTATGGGATGGTGATGGGATGCATCTTCTGTTTGTCCTCTGTAGCATTAGATGGTTTAGCTTGACTTTGTACCGTGATATCTTATGGAAATTGAAATGCACTGTTGTGGAATTGTGGTTGCCATTTCCTACTGTTTATCTTTTGAAGTGTACTTGTATCGGGGAATGTGAACTTCTCAGCTAACTAGCACCTGATTATTTACATTTACATTACAACACCCGTCTGCAAGGGTTAGGGTTAACCCTAACCCTAACCGGCACAGTCCCAGGATAATAATTATATAAGACATGACAGGCAGGCCTTGCATAGCCACACATTTTGAATATTTAATTGTTAATGTGTGGGGCTGCAGATGCAGTGAAAGACATCTGATCTCACTTATGTAAAAAAAAAAATAAAAATGAACAGCTTTGAAAAGAAATGTTCGAGTGCACCATTTAGAGAAAAAAACAAAACAACTTACTGATACAGAAAAATAATAATAAATTCTCGTACACAACTCCTGGAAGATTTCAATGTCCCAGACTAATGGGAGAAATTTGGGTCAAATATTATCTGTATTTCAAAAGAAAATTAAAAATATTCAGAGATGTTTGATGCCGTGCATCACCAACCCAAAGCGTCAGTATTTGATGTGATTGGTCCACTACTGCAGCTACAGTTAGCAGCTAGCATACTACATACAGTCTGTGGTGGTGAAGTGAAGAGCGGTGTACTTGTAGAGTTGGAGATCAGCGTGTCAAGATGCCACCAAAACGTAGGATAAGTTATCGATCAAAGCAGTCTATTGGTATCAGTGTCACTTTAAGGGTACTGGTACTGGTATCGTAAATGTTTTTGAACAATACCCACCTCCAATTCTAAACTTAAGCTTAAAAGCAAGTCTTAACCTTCACACCGCTCCTGTGTGGCCAGGGTTCATGGTCTAAATGCTTGTTTTGGCTTTTCAAGGTCGCTGCTATGCATTCTGCTCACCTTTGTGGTCTCCACATTGTGACCTGTAGTTCAGACATGCACCTCACCAGCTTCACTGCATACAGTCAGAAACAGACCTAAAATGGCTTCAAATATGACCTGAACCATAAGAAAAGGTTTTCAAAAAGGGACACGGAGTCTTCCTGAGCATTTCTTCCTCTGAACACCTCAACCCTCTTATCCAGCTCCCAGCTCCGTCCTGGATCCTTATTGCAGCATGGGTGTGTCAACCTCACCTCGACTGTTTCTAAAGAGCAACACTGTTACACAGAGCGGTCTGTCTTGTTCTGCCAAACCCTCTTTGGCCGAGTGTAAATAGCGCAGACACCGCTGCACTGAGAGCAGCTTAACCAGACAAGAGCCAAGAGTTTCTTTTTGTTGTCGTTTAGGCCAACTCATAATGACCTCCAGCTGAGTAACAGCTCCAGCTGTCTTTATAACCAGCAGAACTCTTCACCTCCTACAACTTGTTAATATACTGCAGGTATTGAATGAAATCCTTCAATATTAGTGCCAATACAATACCTCAGTTTTGGTAGGAATGTCAACTTTCTTTGACATCTTCCTTTGAAAGCACGTTTTTCTACAAAATGCCTTTATGTATTCGACAAAAGAAGCCAAATATCAAAAGTTTTCTTCACACAAGCAGCTGGTCAAGACCTTCCCCTTAAGAAATGGTCTAAAATGTCATCAAACTGAAATCAGGAAAGTATCTCTTAAAGGAATAAACCAGACTACGATTCCGACTTGACGTTTGGTGTCAGTTTTCAGGACAGTTGCCACAGATGTATTTCAGTCAGGACCAATTCAGGTTTAATTCTCAGTCCTAGCAATAATATTCCACTGAAGTGTGACGAGAGCAATAAAAAGCAAAGAGATAACCTTAAGTCAGATTTCTCTTGATCATCTAATGAATGGTAAACCCTGTACTCCGCTCATCATGGAATGAAAAAGCCAAGAGAAAAGCACATTCAGCTGTAGCTTTATGAAGCACACTACTCAGTCTTTCATTACCTCGATAGCTTTGACTAGATATGCAAAGCAGTTAAGCAGAAACATTTTTTTCCATTCAGACATACGGACGAAGAGGAGCTTTTCAGCTTCACATTGAAGAAGCCCACATGAAGGACTACTTGCTCTAATTTCTCACAACAGACTAAATGTCCTTGTTTAAGAAAGACAGCCACACTGCCGCTGAAAACAAGCACATGTTTGCAATGACACATTAATAATTATCCATCAATTGATTCTGCATTCACTTACCTGCAGTTTGGTGGTGGATCCAATGTAATGTCGGCCAGTTCTTTCTGAATTCTGCAAGAGCAAATGAAAGCCACGCATCAGGAGGTAAGCTCTGACCAAATACTGTAAAGTCAAAGCCTGAAAAGGAGGCAGAGGGGGCTGATGGGAATGAGAAAAGGCTGCTTCGCAATAAAATAACTTTATTATGAGTCATTAAAAACCTTTCAACAGGAATTTCACTAAAAGGGAACACACCTCACTATTACAAAATGTTTTAGGTTGGACAGGACACCTCTTAAAGGGACAGTTCACCACAAAATCCAAAATACATATTTTTCCGAGTTTTGGAGATATCAGCTGTAGAGATGTCTGCCTTCTCTCCAATATAATGAAAATAGATGGCACTTCGCTTGTCAAAGCACCAAAAAAACTACTTTTGAAAAACTCGACAGCAACATCTCTTTCCAGAAATCATGACCCGGTTCCTCAAGATAATCCACAGACCTTGTTGGGAGCAGTTTCACGTAGGAACTATTTTCTTGCTACCAAACGATACCGTATCATCGCGCAGAAAGAAACGTGCACCTATTCACCCACCGTGCTCGTCACAGGGCGGGACGTAAACATCAATGCCATCCTCCTCGGCTGAGCTGCAACGTTAGTCAGCTTAGTTAGCTAGCCTCTCATCAATGAGCATGCTTCTGCGCGTTGATACGGGAAAAAATTGTTCTTACATGACACTGCTCACAACAAGGTCTGTGGATTATCTTGAGTAACCAGGTCATGATTTCTGGAATGAGCCGTTGCTGTTGAGTTTTTCACATGTACTTTTTTAGCCCTTTGAGCACCACAAGCAAAGTGCCATGTAGTTCCATTATATTGGAGAGAAAGCAGACATCTCTACAGCTGATATCTCCCAAACTCGGCAACTCACACCAAAACAATCTAGATGGATAGATAGCACTACCGGTTAGAGGAAAATATGTACTTTGAATTTTGGGGTGAACTTTCCCTTCAATGTTAGAAACCAGTTTTGGATTTTGGCTGAAGTTGTCTCGTGAGTAGGACAAACTCCTGACTTGTTTTCTTGATTTCATCTGTCCTGGGAATAAGTGGCAGCATATCTAGAATAAAAAGCAGCTGTAAAACTTTAAACCACTTCCTGCAGCCAGTGTAAAATAAAACTTGGAATGAGGATAAACTACAAGGTGGAGTCTGTAATCATAGACTAATCCTTGTTATCAGGTATTAGCCTCCCGCACCACGTCCCTGACTCCAGCCATAAGTAAGCTCACCTTTTAGCGCTAGTAGAAAGGAGTTTGGAGGTCTTGCTCATGCTGGCTTTGCTTTCTCGTTTCTTTGAGGGGTTGGCGTCCTGCTGCTGCTGATGATGAGTTGACGATGAAGAGGAGGAAGAGCTGGTGCTGGCACGGGAATCTTCATCCGACATACCGAGCCTAGGGAACAAACACAAACACAAGATTGAGAAAGGTACACAGGCCAAACCACCTTTACCCCCAAAAACCATCTTTACGCCAGATGTAAACTTATTGTAAAAATCTAACATTTAACAGTAGAAGCCTTGCTTAAGGAGAAATATTACAGCTTGTTTTAAGATCTTAAAAACATCTTAAGGTTGCACTCCAAGAGTTGGCATGCATCCAATGCACATTTTTCAATAACATCACAGGTACGTTCGACTTAAAGTGCTCGTGTGTAGCAGTGACTGCTTTAAACCGAGTTAAGATTTTATCTAAATGTACAGCTGTATGGTGGTACGACTGCATACCGAATTTAACAGAGGATCCGTACAATTACTTTACAACCCTATATCATGTCCCCTTAAGTGGAAACGGGTGCTGAAAAGCGCGTAAACTTTAAATTGTAGGGTTTTTAAAGGAATCTTGCACGCCGTTTTCTTCCTGCGTTAACGGCGCATATCGAAGCTATAGAGGGTTGCAACCGTGAATCCTGCGGTCCAGTCACTAACTCCATAAACCCTACCGTCGTTTTAACCAGCAGGCCTGGACTAAATGTTGACCCGAGTTAACTGGAGCCACCAGTTTAAATCGCCACTGTGTGGATGTTATTGAGGAACTTCTCGGCGGAGCATTTTCCTTTCACGACGCGGAATCCTGACCTCGGCTAATGTTTTGCAGTCGGGGCTTTATTTTTAGCCTTGTCGGGTTGCGACAAAGGAAATGATTTGGTGAAATAGTTGGTCTAAAGGCCTACTTCTGCCCGACACCACGGAGCGACAACGACACACAAGAAGCCCCACTGCTCTCGGCTGAGTCGAACAGGTCAGAATGGAAAGACAGAAATCCATCGACGGGGCGATGTCGCAGTCGGCAGGGAGCCCCAACACTACACCTCAACAATTTCCAGGCGAATGAAACTTTCACCTGAAGAAATCGGCGTGGTGCTACAACGCTGTCAAACTGTCTCCAATGCGTTCGACCCAAATTACGACGTTCAAAACAAATACAACACGCCGCGCACTTTAAAGGTTTTACTGGCGTTTTTTTAAAAGCGATATCCGTCGACATGCAGCTGATCTCAGTGCAGCCAGTCACAGGATGGATCCACTCCTAAATTCTCTTTTGACGATAACGCGGATACATTTGTAGTCCCGACATCGCTTACAAGCCGCGCGTTACATCAACTGTCACGGTATTATGAGCTACAACACAAATATTTCATACTTGATACCTTTCTTTGTGTGTGTGTATGTGTGTGTGCCTCCGCCGCCTGGACGCACCAGTGTCAAAGCACCTTCAAAAACGACTGAAGGAACTTACGGTCATTATCTTTAAAAAGTAAAAGCACAGACACACAGAGGAGCCAATATCATAGGCTACTAGAAGATAACGAGATATAAAAACAATTTAATGAGATAGGAAGAGATAAGATAAGCTTTACTGATGCATGCAGGAACAGTGTCAAAATTAATGAAAAAAAGAAGGTACTAAATTCCATATACACCAACAGTGACAACAAAATATTTAGACACTATATATATATATATATATATATATATATATATATATATATATATATAAGAGGACACGTGAAAAAAAATGACAAGATTGATGATCAGTTTTAATTTGAAGGTCAAGATCTAAACCTTCAAATTAAAAATGATCAGTATCACTGTCATATGGTCATATATTCATGTTTCTAAATAGCATATTGTTGTTGTTGTTATTATTGTTATTATTATTATTAGTGATTGAGCATGGTGTTCTGTATGTCCAAAAAAATTCTTAAAACTTGTAGAAAAATAGTTAATTTCGAAACATGTTTTAAAATTAAACACTAACATTTTTCTATTTATTTGGTCGAAAATTATGCCATCGACCTTGAAGACCCCATGTCTAAAGTGCCGTCAATCGAGGGGTAAATGTGCGGTGTGTTTTATATACAGTCAATGGTATGTGATAGAGGGCCAACCTGAGTTGAGGTTTGGCGCTTTTATTTTGCAGGGTTCAACGGTCTACTTTCCGGGATTATCGTGAGCTTGATGCTGCCGCTGGACGCGTGCCTCTTCTGCCGGAAGTGTTGGTCCAGCAGCAGACGTCCTGACATTGTCATCGAGATTCATCTTTGTCATGTTTAACAGAGCGTCAGTGTCAGAGAGTCACGTCAAAGAGACGACGAGGTGTCGTAATAGAGTGTATGAAATTAAACATAAGAGCTCAGTTAAATTGAATAAGCAGCTGATGAAGCCCAGTATTAGAAATGAAAGCCATTCACTTACCTAGACCTCTCTCAAGTGAATATTTCCTTCCCTCTTAACTAACTAACTTAACACTTTATTACACCTCTACAGCAGGCCTGATAAACTGTAGGTGCTTGTGTTATTTGTTGAAAATTGCTTGTTAGCTTCTCCATTCCCATGTCTGGCAAGGGCTCTTAATAGTGAAACACCTTTCATGTTTTGCTCAAAACAAGGGCCCAAGTATGAACATTTACGACGCCATTTATCAGTTATATCAGGCAGTTATCTCAGGAGAATTGTGCATAAAATACATTGGGACGGTGAATCATTTCTGTATGTTTAGGAGGTGTGATGTGACAACAGAAACAATACATAACCTTGTGCAGATTGTTACCAAGCGTACTCATTGCTGCGAAGTAATAAAATAAGGTTACTGTTAGCCTGATTTACTACCCGACACTAACATCCAAGAGTTGAGTGGCAGTTTTAAAGGGCCATTATGCCACTTGATAAAGTGGCCTGACGTGAAATGTGTTGTAGATTAAATAAACATTAAACAAGTGGTTCCCAAGAAAGGTGTACAGAGTTATAAATTGGCACTTTTATTAAGTTTTCATCGCATGTAGCTAACTCTCCTTGCTGGAGTCCAGCTTCTCCAGAAGTTTCTAGATAACTAAAAGAGGTATTAGAACTAGTTTAATTTAATTTCCATTCCTTCATGTGGCAGAAAGTATGAACATTTGTAATCTATATATTAACTTTAACCTCACATATCTCCTGTCCCCAGCTGGTAACATGTTTCAGTTCTAAATTGTAATTTTGCTCATGTGGGCCAGGGCCATGGCTGCCAGGGAGGGCACTGAGGTCACTTCCTCAATATTTTTTTTCCTGCAGATTTTAGGGACTTTAAATTCTGCTCTTAAAAACGTTTCATGTAGCGTATTTTATAGGCTGGTTTCACTATTTCTTTTTTTTTCCTTTTTTTTCCCCTTTATTCGATAGGGACAGCCGAAGAGAGACAGGAAAGGGGGGAGAGAGAGAGTGGGGGGTGACATGCAGCAAAGGGCCCAGGCTGGAATCGAACCCAGGCTGCTGCGGTAAGGACTCAGCCTTGGTACATGGGGTACCCAATCTACCAGGTGAGCTACTGGGTGCCCCATTTCACTATTTCTATACTTAATATATTTAAATGTTTAAAGCATGGGGCACTATCTAGTAGATTATATAATAATGTACACGTCACATAAAGGCTATTTACGTAGTGTTTTACTATGATGTCAAAACACAACAGCATTTCTCAAAACACAATATTCTGTGAAATGTTGTTTTCTCTTAAATGTGGTCAGAAATGTTGTGTTTTGACCTTCAGGGCCACCGTTTTTTACAGTGTAAACTAACAAATCAACACATTTTAAAATTATGACAAACATCACATGGTGAAACTGGACCCTTAGGGCCTGTTAAGGATCTGGGGCCATGAGGCAGTTAGGCATTTTTCCATTTGGACATCCCGCCTTGTTATTTACCCACCAGAACTTTATTCTTGTCTGTGTCAAGTCTTTGAAACTGAATTTAGACCTTCATGCTGGAAAATAGAACTTACAGAAAATATAACTGCAACCATTTTTTTTTGCATCTGGTTGAAGACTTTTGGAGTGTGTTGTGGGGCCTCAGCATTTCACAGATCCTGGGTAGAGTGCTGCCTGAGGCTGAACATGTCTGTGTGTGGTCATTACTGTATGTTAGTGTCATGAAAACATGTATGCAAAACTAAGTATAAAAAAATATGAAACTTAAAAAGCAAATCAAAATGAGCCTCTAGCTTTCGGGAACAGTCTCTGTTGCTTGACATAACTTGTTTGGCATTTAGTGTGCAGGAATGAGAGCATGTCTATCCTAACTCAACACATTATACCTGCATAATATACATTATTACACGGTCCAGCCACATCTTTATTCACAGACCGTCTTTGACCTTTTCACTCCTATCGACCACTTACCTCACATTGCAAATGTTACATTACTATCCTTGTCTCAGTGACTTCTCCTTTTCTGTCAGCCTCTTCCTCCCGCAGCGTGTGAAGGAGGAAGGGAGGAGGGAGGATCCCCCCCCCCCCCCCTCCTCCTGATGTGTCAGCCATAATTAACTCTGTCACTGTTGCTCCACTTTGCTTCGGTTTTGCAACGCAGTCAGAGACGAAGGGCGCAGCAGATCATTGTCTCCTGCTCAGAACGAGGCTGCTGTGAAGAGGCCCATCAACAAGTGTTAATTTTAAATCAATCACTGACACACTATTCATCTACTAGATAGCCAGCTAGTGCTTGTTCATTCTTCTTCTCTTTGGGCTATCAAAAGGAAATGATAAGTTACTTATTAAAGTACAACGTGATGAGGCAGGATCAACTTATTATCAAATATCTTGTTCTTTATTGTGTACCAATTTGTGCTCATAAGATGTTTAATATCTCGCTCTCATAAGATAATATCTTATAATAATTATCTGACATCCTGTTGGCACAAAAAAAGAGATCAACCATTGGTACTTCTGGGACTCCGTAGAAATGTAAGTACAACAGAAAAGTATCAATTACCAACACAACATCCCGGACTGGTGATATCTGACAGTATAAGAGGAGCTGAGGGAGGATTTTTATGAAATAAAAGGAGGAACCTCTTTCATTGTGCAGGTACCCTTCATTGTCCATCAACAATTATAAGACAATTCCACTGGTAGCAGAAGGATTGGAGGCTTCCAGGTCCTCAGTTAACAGTCCAGGTGCTGCTTTAACTTCCATGGTGCTTTCATGAACACCTGCAACCCATTAAAGCTGGACTGTTTGGTCCATATGAGGTGCGTTTGACATAATGCCTGTGCGGCTTGCTGCTTTGCAGTGGGGGAACCAGTATTTTAGCTTATGGTTGCAGACTGAGGAAATGTGCTCTTTATACTGAAGTTATGAGCTACCAATCAGGGTAGTTGTTCTCTTAGGGCACTCTAAATTCATTACAAACACATTTAGAGTGCAGGAGGATGATGTAAAATGAGAAGGGAATGTAATAAAGATGTAGATATGGGATTAAATACAGTTTGACTTTAGATTGAATATAATGTTGTGGCGATTGTCTAATTAGTTAAAGCCACACTACTTTACTGTTTCAGTGGAGGGAAGTGCAGAGGAGGTTGAAGAGACATCGCAGCATTTACAGTGTTCCATTAGTTTCATTTTAAATGCACATTTTATACTATTTTGCAGACTTGAAGATGTTGATTTGATTAAAGACTTCATCATTTGGTATGTATTCTGCAAGCCGTTATTTTGCCTTTGCTAACATTGCCACATTGTTGTTGATGACATGCTTATTTGTGGCAATAAACAGCAGAATATGTAAAAGTAATTTACAACCACAAAATATGTATAGTCTAACTACTCCTAAAACCACTATTTCCACTATAAGTCCAATAAGTCAAACGTCACATGACTGCAGCAGAACCAGTGGTTCCAGCATCAGGTGAGTGTCAAATGGATAAAATTAGTGACTTGTGCATTGGCACAAGGTATCTGACTGCTGATAAGTGAGAAAAAAAAACCTTGTGGATCAGAGTGGCCAAAAATGTGGAAAACCAGGATGCGGCTGTTGGTCTGAACCCAGACTAAGGGTTTTTTCACACCTCTAGATAGGTTCATTTGGTCCGGACCAAGGGAAAAAAGTTACATTTTAGTTCTGGTCCGGTTCATTTTCACACTGACTTTTTACAAACGAACTAAGAGGAGTAAACATCAAGTTATGCAGACTGACAGGTAAGTCGTTGATTGGACCGTTTTGGCGGTTGCCAGCCTGCATCATCTGCACATCATTAGGACTAACGTGGGGGAAAATCAAACTCTGGTGACTGACTGAATTTTTTAAGCACTTTAATGCATCTGAAGAAAGTGTCTCCAGTGGGCACAGAAGCATCAAAACACGACCAACATGAGCAGATGGAGCCACCTTGTCCAGTGTCTGCAGGCTGGTGCTGGCAGTGTAATATCATTGGAAATGTCTTCTTTACACACACACTGCCTAACAGCCAACTAAGAACATCAGAACAGGGGCCTCATTTATAAAATGTTCTTAGATTTAAGAGCATAAAAACACGTTACTTAAGGAGGTTCAAAGAATCCCACTTGTAACTTACACACCTGTGATCTATAAATCTCCAATCACCTTAAATTTACGGCACCAGCCTTGTGATTTCCCCTCATATAATGCCAACAGAAAGGAGGGTTTAGTCGGGAACAGACATGGACCAAAAGAGAAAATCAAACTTTTTGGAATACGAGATCACGGTGATGGTGGAGGAGACTGAAGCCAGGCAACATGTATTATTCAGTGGACACATAAAGTCAAACAAGCAGCTTGGAATGCATACGTATCCCAAACTGCAATACTCCTTCATAACCAGCAGGGAAATCACTTGGAGATCAGATCAAAAGAATCAAATAAGGTTTTTTTTTATAAAAAACCACTTACACGTTTCTTTTGCTTAAATCAGATCAAAAGTGATCGCTAAGTCCAATTTTATAAATGAGGACCGCAGGATGCTCATCGTCGTTTAGAACGCCTGTCCAGCTTCCAGAGAAACAAGAGCACAGCTTGACTAAACACAACCTCCTCATTCATTTCAGCAGAGGTCGTCCAGTTTTATTATTCATTCACTTCACCGTCTTTACTTCCTCTCTGCTCATGTCCTTTTGCCGTATTCTCATTTAATCTGCCTTCTCTGGTCTCAGTTTCCTTTCGTAAAGTCATATTGTTAAGAACAGTGCTACATCGATGAAGTGTCTGAACGCATGGAGAGGAGGCACAATACACATACACACTAGATAGATGTAGTAACTGGGAAATCAGTCAATACTGACCTACAGCAAGACGTTTGGACTGTATGTGCAGTGGTGGGATTTAACTACCGATAAGTACATTTACTCAAGTACTGTACTAAAGTACAAATTCTAGGTACTTGTACTTATTTCCATTTTATGGATCTTTATTTCTACTCTGCTACATCTCAGAGGAAAATGTTGTACTTTTTACACTTTTTACTTCCTGTCCAGTGAAAACCATGTATCTCCATTCTTCTGCTTCTAAAGCTAAATAAACTTTTTTTTTTTTTTTTTTTTAAATGCATCGTCACAAAGCTGAAAACAGGGCTGTTTTAGAGATACGTGGTTCTGAGAACAGCCACGCTACAAACAACAACAACAAACAAACAACATGTGATGATGTTATGGAATATGATGCATTGCTGTAGATTCAACTCGCCAACAGTATATAAAGTAGTTACAATGAGCTCAACCGTAAACATCTACAGTAGTAAAGTGCAGTTACACATGAATGCAGCAGGAATATTAATCCAAAAAACATTAGATATAATAGGAAAACACTGACAGGGAACATTTTAGCTACATTTAGCTGATAATGCTTACATACTTTTACTTAAGGTTTCGAATGCATGACTTTTACTTGTAGTGGAGTATTTTTACAGTGTAGTATTAGTACTTTTACTTAAGCAAAGGATCTGAATACTTCTTCCACCAATGTGTATGTGTAACCAGCACAAAAAGTGTAAAAAAAGAAATAAATTGTCACATTATGATCATTGTTTGAGCAAGAAGATACAAGTAAGCTCTGTGGTGAGCCTGGAAGGACTCATATCTAACAGGAAGTGGTCACAGAGATGTGAGCCTGCATGTACACACACCGTAATTACACACACACAGTCATATTAAAGCCCGAAACTGAGACAGGATCTGTCACATCACAGCCAGTGTTTAATTGAGTATGTTTTCTCACAAGGCATTAACTGTACAGCAAACTACCACTATCGTCATACATGGTGATGGGCTCCCTCCATGCCGGGACAGAAATAATACCGTGGCTACATGTACACTGCATGAACACATATGCTGATGCCATGCACTAATATTGACAATGAGCTGTAAAACCACTGATAGAAAGCAAACTAAATGCACTCACTCAGTATGAGGATTTTTTTTTTTTTTTTTTAACATGAGACCATCACGTGATACGGGAATAATACACGCACACTTTTAGATAAAGAAGATGACGAGGGCGGCCACAATGTTATAAACAATGCAACAACAATAAGAACAACATCGACAAGAACAATAACAGTATTAAAGCTTTTCATGACCATATCAACATTCAGTGTATTGGAAAATACAATCCCAATAGACTCTTTGTATAAAAAAGAAGCTTTTCAAGTCAGCATGGAACAAATAACAGTTCATTTCTGTGGGGCGGGGGCAGGGTGGATGACAGGAGCGGGTGTGCTTCCATAGATTTCGGAGGAGGGGAAGTAAGTGTGTGTGTGTGTGTGTGTTGGGTAGGGTGAGAGGGGGTCCTGCAGGAGTCGTGCTGGTCTATGTGGCGTAGCGTTTGGTCCACTGTTTGGCTATCCTGTCGTGCTCGGCTCTGTTGGTCAGGTACTGTGTGGCGATGCTTCCAACCAGAGGGTCGGCTGTAACACAAGAGGAATGAACTCGGTGACAAACAGACAAAAGTATTTACTGGAGTGTTAAACCTTTTTAAAAAAAAAAAAAAAAAAATCAGATCTGGACCAATCTGTGTCATTTACAGTGCCTCCAATATGGAGGATTGGATACAGTGTCTAATTTGTCTAACGTGTTTTTGGCTGTCCTCGTCTGTAATACGCCTTAAATAATAATTTTCATAGTAATTAATAAAATCAACTTTTAAAAACCCAAAGGTTCAATCTACACTGATATACCATGTTGACATTTGCTTTAATCATGAAAATTGTTGTTAACTTTCTTCTAAGCAACAGATTTAACACTAACCTTAACATAAATTTATTTAATTTAGACAGGATGCTGTAAATTCTGCTGAAACACTACTTTAAAAATGTAATAACTTGTATCCTGAATTATTTTTGTGTCATGAAATAACAAGAATGGAATATACATGACACTAAAAGTCATCTCCTCAGGAGTCTGAATGTGCTCAGAAAACACGATGGCAATCTCCCTGTAAGATTGGAATATTTCTTGTAGATAAGCAGAAATATTTACCTGATGACCAAAAACATCCACAGGAAGTTTACTGGAAATAGTTATAGATACTGAAGCTTGTCATAGGCACACTCTAATGTAATGTAAACATCTCACACTTCTTTTCTGAGGGGAAAATGTGATGTCAGCAAGAGCCTTTTTAGAAAATCCACGTCTGTGAGATCGATCTTTTAATGATCAGGACACCCAGCATGTTTACACAAACATCCACAGAGTGCTGTTTGACATCAAACCATCTGATGCATTGTATCAAAGTCTAAAATAGTGTAGAAACCTGCAGCCAACCACCTTGGCTCATCAGCATGCATGGGAATTTTATTACCATCGGTGAACACCACAGAAATGCTGTAAGTCAAACAAATGGAGCTCTATCATTCCTGTGGTCTGAAGTGAAGCGTGTATCGTGTGACGTACAGCGCGGCCGACACTTTTATCGACAGCGCGGTAAAATGTGCATGCTGCTGTAAATCAGAGGTGATCATAATAGGCTCCAGCAGCGGCTGGGCTGTCCTGTCTGTTGATACACTACACCACACACAAACACACACACGCCCCGTCGCTCAACAGCCAACATTATGAATTCCCGCCGGCACCTCTATCGATTGTGCTGATGCTCAACTCATTGTGCTGCTGGTCAATTTCTCAGTGAGGTGACAGAGAGAGAAACAAATTCCCCGAGCCTCACATACACTCTCTGCTTGGCTTCAGACCGTCCCCCACGGGCCTCGGCCTGCTGACGGAGCAGTGTGATGAGCTTGGCTGAGCAAGCAGCACAAACAACCCTCCGCACTAATCCCTGCTAGGGTTTCAATGACGGGGGTTTTTATACGCTTATGCCCATATTCCTGGATGAATGGATCCTTACATATCATGCCATTGTAGCTTGAAGCTGGAAGCACCTGACCTCTGAAGTGACAGCTTGGGCCGAAGACACAAGTCCTGCTTGCTATATTGTTTGCTGGTGAAAACTTGTGTCCTGAATCATCATGTCATTGCCTGCATTATGTATGTCTTCTTTCCTTGTTTGACCAATCTGTGCTTTGAAGGCTAAAACTAAGATAGGGCTGGCATGAATGATTATTTTCACAATTAATTGATTGTCTATAAAATGTCAAAAAATTGCAACAAACAAAATGACGTCTTTCTTTTGTCCAACAGTCCAAAACCCAGAGACTTCATTTACTGTCATTAATGACAAAGAAAAGCTGCAAATCCTTATATTTAAGAAATGTTTGACATTTTTGCATGAAAAAAACAATTAATCAATTTTCAAAATAGTTGGCAACTAATTTTCTTCTATCAACTAATCCATCATTCGACTAATCGTGGCAGCTCTAAACTAAGGTTGTCTCTTTTGAGATTAGGCCTCCCTAAGGTTGGTACTATGAGTGAAGCAGAGGCTATGCACTGTAGCATTTAAAGCTTTAAATGTTGTATGTAAAGCACAAGCTTTACATAATGAAAATCAATAAAGTTTGCAAAACTTAAAATCTTGTATTCACTTAAAATTCGGCAATGGTGGTACCTTATTTGCTTTTTGTCCAGGATTTTCAAGGCCCAATTATAAAGACACTCTAAGGATGATACTGTTCACATGTATAAAACTTAAGTGTGTCATTATATTCAAGGAATGGGTGACAATCTGTGCAGAGTTTGAACTCTCTCAAGCTCTTTTTTTTTTTACTTCCATAGCTGTCAATATACCTGGTCAGTAGCCCCAGATGCTTAGACTTGAGAGATGCAAGTGAGTTTGACACTTTGAATCCATATAAACTAGGTGTTAAACCATCTTGATGCTAAAACTTCCACAAAAATTGAAAATGTCTTTATCTACTTGCCCTTGTTAGTCAAAACCCTAGTGAATAGAAAACAACCCAATAACTGCATTGTGAGTGTAAATCTTTCACTCTGAACTTCATCATCTACTTAATTCATCTGAACTTAAAGTGACACAAATATTCTGCTTCATCCTCCTGTTGCAACAACCTCTGTACAACTAAAACACTCATAGACAACTTGACCGTGCAATAACTTGTATAAATGACATCCAAACTTGGAAGTAGGAGCTTCAGCAGGGTTCAATTTAAGTACTTGTTGGATCATCCGAAAACGTCTGAAACCTCAAAATCAAGGTAATCATTTCCCATCACTTTTTACATGTACAACACAAGTGCAAAACCATGAATGCCTGTGAGGAGATACTGAAAGTGAGCATTATTATCTCCATTTGTACAATTCATCTTGTCAAGTTCACGCAAAAGATATGCAAAAGAGAGAGTTTTTTCAGAGAGATGGTGGAGGCCTTGGGATGCAGCCAGGATGAGGCTGTGATGGGAGGCGTTTCGTGCTGCCTGCGAACAGCTATACACAATCTTGCCTTTAGACGTGGCTGGACAACACAAAAGCAGCTCTTCCAGATGGCTTCAAGATGACCAGAGCTTTGTGAATTGGGAAAATCCAGAAAATAACAAGGCAACTATTGAAGCGAGTATGTCCTTGGAACTTACTTACTTGCTCAGATTCCAGAAAAAAGCTTTTGTATACAGTACATTTGCTCATTATGAATTGGATGGCAGCAACATGTTTCAAACAAGTTGGGACAGGGGCAGCAAAACACCTGTTTGGAACATTCCACAAGTAAACAGGTTCATTGGTAACAGGTAATAGTATCATGATTGGGTATGAAAGGGGCATCCTCGAAAGGCTCAGTCCATCACAAGCAAGGATGGGGAGAGGTTCACCACTTTGTCAAACACATGATTGTATAAAGGAGATTACTACATGGGCTCAGGAACACTTTGCAAATAATTGCATTCTATTTTTATTTCAGTTTTACACAGCGTCCCAACTCTTTTGGAATCGGACTTGTACAGAAGGCAGACAAACTGTTGTTGTCTCACATATTTCGATATCAAAATTGTAAAGCCCTCCTTTAAGGCAGGGACGAGGCCTGTGTTATTACAGCTTCAACAAACTGATGCCCCTGAAGCTACTGAGGGGGGAAATAAAGCAGGTCTACAGATTTATTATAAAAGACTGGCTGAATATCAGCACATATCAGCCAGACATGTGATTGTGCCCAGAGAAAGCAGCAGCAGAAATAACTGAGGAGAAATCCCTCTGGCTTTGTTAAAAATTTAAGATTACCTTTTGGACATTCCACAGAGGTTGAGACAGGAAAAGACAGGGAGAAAAAAAGGGATGACATTCGACAGAGGCCCTGGGCTGGATCTGAGCCCTAGATACGCTCTGACACGGCAAGTGGCTCAGCACCAATGAGCCACCCGGACGCCCCAGGTAGAAATCTGCTTGTGGGTCGTGATACAGGGTTGAACGTGGCATGACGGCAGGTACAACACAGCCCTGGGAGGGTTGATTAACTGTCATTCCAAACTGACGCCCTCCCCCTGCTTTAATGAGCCACATGCCAATGATCTCTGCCCGCATGGGAAAGAAAATCATCAGATGGAAGGCGCTGGAGAGGGAAGGAGAGATATTTTTAGGGCCCACATTCAGCACTTGAGGATTTAAAAAAAAACCTGAGCAAATGGTGAGAAGTGTAGCGAGAGGACTGATTTTGATGAGGCAAGAGGCAGAAAGAGGGATAGAAAAAGTGCGTGGGTAACAGGGAGGAGGGCTTTTTTTTTTTTTTTGGCGGGGACTGAGTGCCGATCAAGTCTCTTTTGTATCATACTTTAAAGGAATCGGCTCATTTCATCTCGCGAACATCTGAAAATGTCGAGGAGGAGGAGGAGGAGAGGGAAAGCTATTCTCATTTTCACCCACGGATGGAGAATCTCCGCTGCTAGGTTTATCAAAGAGCAATCCCCGCAGAGAGGACACAAGCTATCATCAGAGGTCTTCACAATCATCACTATCTCTTCACTCCCAACTCCCCCAGCTCTTTCTTTTCTGTTACCATATCATTCCCCACTATTCACATCTGAAATCACCTGTCATTCTTCTGCCCTTTTAAAGTCCACCTTTTCTTGCTCTGGCACGTTTCTCCAAGTTCTTTCACTCTGAGCCTCGTTGCTGCGATATTGGACTGATTTTTTTTCTTTTACCACCTCTGCTTGCTCAATTCAATACTTCATACCAACAGACATAAACCCTATTGGTAGCTGAAGACCAGTCGAACTGGTCTATAAAAGACAGAACGATCCTCCCGTTCCTTTGCTCTGCTGGTAAACTGCGCCATAATGGATCTAATTAGCTTTAAAAATGTTGCCGTCTTCTCCTTGAATGGTGTCAGCGGTTTGTGTTTACACAGTCAGTCCTGGTTAAATATTGTCTAAACTGCAGTGGAGGGAGCAGGAATACCCAGGCTCACTGTTTACAGCACAACATTGGCAATATTAGAAGAGGATGAGGGTAGGTAAGTAAGGGTTAGGGTTAAATGATGATTGATAATGATATAAATGATGATTTTATATATTAAGCTTATCGCTATCTCAAATATTATTTTGGGTTTCAATAGATAATACAAGGATTTTAGTAAACATCTATGATTTTCATACTTAAATGTTGTTTTACATACAGTACATGTTTTTATTTTGCTTGTGAGACAGCACTTTGCATCAATTTGGTAGAACGGCCCATACATACTGTATATATAGACACATATATCAAACATAAGTATTTATCTTAAATGTATTTTATTATATAAAAAAATTACCTAGATCTGTATGAAGTGGTGGGACAGCATTTATATAACGTATCTTTACCATTTATAGACATTCATATGCCAATTCTGATATATCTCCTATAAGTTAATAAGTGCCAAGATTTTGACCCAGCTTATTTACTCTTCACTTTAGAGGCTACATTACCACAGTGAGTCTTTAATTAACCATTTTAAATAATAAACAATTTCAAAAGTTGAACATTAATTTAAATTTATGGTTGGTGAATAAAAATGTGTTATTTATTTTTCCCTTCACAGTGAACAAGAGGAAACAACATCAGTGGCCTGACATTTTCAGCTTTGCTTCATGCCACTGCTTAAAGTATGAGAATATCCAGCAAAACATTTACAAACTGCATGCAGGATCATGAATTAAATGAAAGTCATTTAAACTATGCTTGGGCACTCCTAAACTGTATAAAAGCAGTAAACATTCTATATTCAATCGATTTAATAAATGACAAACCTAATAAGAAAATGTGTTAAGCAAAGAGACCAAATTCTCCTATCTTGTGAGCATTTTTGTCCTTTTCTGTAAGAAACCTTTATTTGTGTTTTACGGAACATTTACAGAATGGAGACCCTTTTCTGAAATCCCAGAAGCCGTGACTTAAACAGATTGATGAAGCGAGCAGTGTTACAGATCCTGTTTGAAAAGGCTTCAGATTGAAACCAGCAGTGCTTCTATCACAGCAACCTGCCTGTCTGTCCTCTCAGGTGACTGCTGCTGTTGTGCCACAAAGAACACGACTCAAGCCTCAAAGTGACACACTTCCATGTACATTATCCACACAGACTGACACGTCAGTCAACCTGTCACAGCTAAAACTGGAGGGAGATATGACGAGGAGAAGTGTGTGTGTGTGTGTGTGTGTGTGCTGCAGCTCTCACCAGGGTTGCAGTCAGTGAGCAGGGAGCAGATGGACAGTAGGACCTTGGAGATGGTGAGGGCAGGACTCCAGTTGTCCTTCAGGATGTCCAGACAGATCACCCCCTGACTGTTGATGTTACAGTGGTAGATCCTCGTACGGAACGTCACCTGGACACACACACACACACACACACAGAGAGTGAGAGAGGAGTTGAGTTCCACACCTTTTATTTTTCTGTATTTTCTTTTCTCTTGTATGCTAAACTCCATAGGAAAAAAATACCTATTTTACGATGCCTCTTGTCTTATTAAGTATCACTGTGGATCTTACCTGAACATCAACTCAAACATCCAACCCACTGAGCAGAAATGGTTCACTTTGTACTTTCACAACCATCACAAACACACGGTAGAATGTGGACATCAGTAGACACCAATATATTATATTTATGCTGAAATGGAGTTAGTGGCTGATGATTTAGAAAAGATATCATACATTTTTTGAATGCAGTTTGGTTGTGACAGCAGTTACAAGTGTCAGGACTGAGCGGTCACGTATATTATGAGGAAGTATGAGCTGCTGAGTTCATCAAGCTGCATTCCAAAGTGCAGGGGTGCCCTCTAGTGGAAAATATGAACATGACACCCGTTTGAAACAGAACCATGATTTGCAGAAAAGGTTTTGCTGGATGCAGAATTCACCTTGGGTGGTTTGAAGGGGTAGTCTGGCGTGAAGGCGATGTCCAGGAAAAACACTCCTCCCTCGTACACGGAGCCTGGAGGGCCAAGGATGGTCGACCTCCACTCATAGATGTTGTCTCCTTTAGGACCAGCACTGTCGGTACACAGCAAACACACATTCTTGATGAACATTTCAATGCTACAAAACCAGACAGTCTTAATCACAAAATTTCAATTACGTGACGGCAGGACTATGATTCTAATTTCATAGTATTTGTTTGATTTTTAAAAAAATAAAACCTTCGGTTCAGAACTCCACTGAGCTCTGTTTTCAAGTCCAAGTCATGGAAACAAGTGACGAATCAAAGCATCTGCATGTGTGGAACAGATCAATCAGAACACACACATAACACAAGACAAAGGTGCATCACTGCTCCGGGGTTTGATCTGGACATATTTCTGCTCGATTACGTTAAAACCAAAACATTCAGCTACAATCAACTAAAAATAATTTATTCGTCCTTTAAGGGGCAATTCAAGAATGTGTACAGAAGTACACAGACATTTACATTTACATACATAAACAACTAATCTAAAAATACAAATATGACATATTTGATAAAAGACACACGAGTCAGGAGCTGCAAATATTTTTCATTTCATACGTTTAACACAAGATGTCCTCCTTCACTGTAAAGTCCATTCTCAGTGTTTGTGCACTGGAGGCTGCAAGTTTTCCACTTCACACACATCATGCTTGCATTTCTTATCCTCTGGTGCGCATAAACTACAGGTTATGAACTTCTTTTGAAAATACTAAAATGTGAAATTATCAGTTCTCTTATCAGTACCGGCCATGAGAAGCAGGTAATTATCATCATCAGTGTTTGCTTAAAAAAAAGAGTTTTCTCCACCCCGTTCTCATGCCAGCAGCTGGAGCTCAAAGTGTGCATTAGGTAGGGAGAATGGATCCTGGATATGTTACAAATTATTGATGACAGTATGGCAGAGCTCCAAAAGGAAGATTTCAGAGTGAAATGTGTGTTGTGTTTCTGGTTGAAAAGGATTTTACACTCACAAAAAGGTCTGTCTCTGTAGGGGTTCTTTACATAATGTTGCCAAACACTTACACTACTTTCAGTCTGTCACTCGCAAAACAAGCACTGTCAGGGGACGGAAATTTGACTGTTGGAGTTGCCCCAAAGGATTGCATTGCAGCCATCGCAGCCGTGTTGCGGCTGCCAGCTGAGGCGATCTAGTGGACCAATTCCAAAACATTTGCTAAGTGTGAGTCATTTACACACCAGAATGTGAAAATGTAGGGCCCAAGTTTAAAACAAAACAAAACAGGAATTCCCCTTTAATCCATCTTCTATCTGGATTAATGCACCTCCCTCCAAGCAAGGCAAGAACCAGCAATCACCCTGAGGAACCTTTATTCGTCCTCAGTCTTCATGCTTGCTACTCCTGGTCTGCCTCCGAAAATATTACGCACTCATATTTTCTTCTTCTGCTTCCTCACAACACTGGAATCTTCCAGTAGCGCCTCCACTGGCTGCTAAAGGTATGAAACCCTAGCTGTGGTACACAGACTGCTTGTCTCTTCTGTACTGAATCAAGTAGTTGATCAAAAGAAAATTAGTCACCAGCTATTTTGATAATTGATGAATCATTCCAGTCCTTTTTCAAGCAAAAATGTCAAAACATTTGCTGGTTGCAGCTTCTTAAATGTGAGGATTTGCTGCTTGTCTTTGTCATTTATGATAGTACATGAAGAGTCTTTGGGTTTTGTATTGTTGGTTAGACAAAAGAAGCACTTTGGGCTCTGGGAAACTGATGAGAATTTTTTCCACAATGTTTTGACATTTTATAGACTAAATGATTTAATCAATTAATCGTATAATCTTCTGATTAATCGACCATGAAAATCATTAGTTGCAGCCCCATTCTGTCGCACCGGCTAAGTCACTCAAACATCTGCTAAATGATATGAAATGTCGACTATCTTTCTAATGCTTCAGTCAGTAATCTATCCCATGTCATCTCGGCAATTCATCAAAACAATAGTGAGTGCAATCGCCCGTGTGAGTCATTACGCCAACAGAGTGGGAGGTGATAAAAAAAGAAAAAGATCAACAGGATTTTATTTGCCTGTGGAGATAAAGCTGACGACCACAGCCGCTTCACAAGGGCCTTGATTCAACAGCAGCGGTGCAGCGAGTCAACAGCAGCCTCTGTTAGCCTTCATAATGGTGGAGATGTTTTCACATGCCACTGACTGCTTGATGAAGCGCTCCAAACCACACTTTACAGTCTGCCATTTGATTTTTTTACACGAGCCGGGCTCTTAAAGCATGTTTGTCAGAGAAAAATAAGAGACTTGTTTCAGGGGAAAATGGCACATTTCTACAGCGTGCAGCAATGCATTTAGACACATCCATTACCAAGAAAAAGTCAGTGCACAAATCCGACTTTGAGCACAGTTACTCTGCACAGCGCTCGTGTAGTAATAAGTAGTTGTGAGTAACGACAGCAGAGGTAAATGTCAGACGATCTCACTTCCTGAAGCAGACGCTCCACTCTGCCCGTCTTCATCACGGAGGGCAGAGACATGTACTCAAACAGAGGCAAACGTACACAATCAGAAGGGATGTGAAGGCTGACTGCATTTTTTTTTTTTTTTTTTTTTACAAGCTTTAGACCGACAGTTCAAATCACTGTTGGACAGACAAATCATTTCCATGTCTTCAGTCTGGCTGCTGAAACATTTACTGTCACTGCCATATGAGGTCCAGCAGTAAACGAGAGGCCAAGAGATTAGAATCGTCTGGATTTATAGAGCCACTACTGCAGCTCATACTCTCCTTTATGGTCGAGCCAGAGCTGTAATTAGGTCCTCATCTCTCACCCAAAGTTTGTACTCACAGTACGAGCCTTACAGCCATCAGCAGGGCCGTATTAACCCACCAGGGGCTCCACAGACACAAAAATATGCCATAAATGTGGTGGTTCCAGTTTCTCAAATGTGAGGATTTGCTGCTTTCTCTTGTTTTATATGACAGTAAATTGAATATCTTTGGGTTTCATATTGTTGGTCAGACAAAAGCAGAAATTAAAAGATGTCATCTTGGCCTCTGGGAAGAATGCTGCCTCACTGCTGTAAAGGAACGTATAAAATTCCACAGAGGACACCCACACAATATTCATTCTAGATTAAACAATTAACCGATGTGGCCAGCAGTGCAAATATCCCTCCTGAGCCACTATAAAGTATGTCTCTCCCGAGCCACCGTCACTCTACAGTTACAGCACATCCCACTTCTACACTTTCAACTTGTTTGATACAAGAGGAACCCACCGTGCTGCCTTTACTTCTCCGCCTTGTCCTTGTTACTGCAATTATGGCCAAGAAAAGTGAATATGAATAATATGCAACTTTTTCACACGTCTGTGTTAAAGAAATGTGGCATTACTTTGACAACCAGATGGAGGCCTATCCACAGACTGCAAATCTACATTGGAATGATGCTCTCTGAACATTCTTTGAAAACCCAGGACAAAACCGACAGCATCAATTTCATCTGGGATAGCAAAAAAAGAAAAGGGGGATTACAAAAACTGGATAATTGTGATCTTGATTAAATGTTTTGAAATACTGGGACCTGGTCACACCACAAGCCACAAGTCAGGAGCCGCCGCTGTGCCAAGAATAGATATTGTATCGTTTCCCACTGAATCAACCAGACTGAGGTTTCTTTCGCCTAACAACAGAGGCGTCTCACATTCACAGACGAGCTGCAGAGAGAGACAGAGAGAGAGCCTGGGCTTCCTCCCCGCCTGCCTCCAACGCACACAAAGGCTACCCAGTGCTTTGTGTGAGGCAGTAATATGCCATGCGATCACTGTTGTCATTCTCTTCAATATCAGGGGGGTGGGGGGCTTCTTCTGGGGCCTCTGTGTACGCACTCACTGCAATAAGAGTGCTGACATTTCAGCCGTTTCATTCTTCTCTAAGCCTTTAACCTTTCAAACAGGCACGCAGCGCTTTACCCAAAACGGACTCCTGCGGCACAAGCAGAGGAGGAGAGCGGGTGAAAATGCAGAATTCACCTGCAGCCGCCACAATGAGCTCCAACATGTAGACCTTAGAGAGTTCAATATGCAACTTTTCAACCTGAAGTACAAAAGTGCAGCACTAGTGTTACGTGAAAGTTGGGTGTTACAGAGTGGAAATGAATTCTCCTCACTTTTGCATGAGGAAATATAAGCTATAATACTACAGCTGCGTGCGTATTATAAAAAAAACTCTCAAAGGGGGATAAAACAGGTTTTTGACACGCTGTTTATGTGGAACACTGTCAATGCCTTGAAACCTCAACGTTTTCCATTGGCATTGGTTGAGTTGACAACTGAGAGGCGGCTCGTTTGGATATGCAAAGTCAACTTTTATGGTGCACGACAGCCGGGAGAATGACATCTTTTAGTTTTCAAACATTCTTTCAAGGCTTTTATCCCCCATTTTTAAAAAGGCCCACATAGCATTAGCTATCAGCCATTAGCCATTTAAAGGGACAGTTCACCCCAAAATCAAACATGCACATTTTCCTCTTACCTGTGGTGCTATTTATGCATTTAGATTGTTTTGGTGTGTCTCAGTTTTGGAGATATCAGCTGTAGAGATGTCTGCCTTCTCTCCAATATAATGGAACTAGATGGCACTTCGC
>JBBPCS010006888.1:0-33079 GCA_037974645.1 Hollardia meadi
GATGGCTCCACATCTGTTTTAAATCCTTTTAAATCCTCTCTCTCTCTGTTGAAGGACTTACTTAGGTTGATTGTTTTTGCCCATGCTCTATCTATTTCCCTTTTAGCTTTTTTTTTTTTGCTCTTCTGTCATTTCTTGTCTTTTTCTCTTTGCCAGAGTATCAGCAATTACCACAATATATAATGTGAAAAAGTTCTGTAAAGAAAGAATTCCTCCTTAACTGCCTGACTGCACACTGCAAAACTTAAGACCAGGATCATGAAAGATCAGCATCAGTCTACAATTGAGTTTCATAACCAGTTATGAATGTCTTAAATGTTTAAGTTTCACACCAATAATAAACCTAATTTATTGACATTGATAACATGACTGCCATGTGACCTACGTGAATTTTAAACATCATTTAGGTGTGAGACCACAGTGGTACCTCAGACTTCTAACTAGTCTATAGAATAGTTTTCATAGCAAAGTAGTGATGGGGTGACTGTGTCAACAGCCACAGCAACATACTATACTGCTTCCACATTACGATTTACTGCAAGTCTGATATTATCAAGGCCTTCAATTTAGTTGATATTTCCTGCTGTTAACCTCTTTGTTAGAGTCACAATCATAGGATTAAAATGAAAGAGGAGAAAATATGACATTCTAGCCATCTGGAGAGCTAAAAAGGGAAAAAAAACTTGCCAGAATTCCAAAACATTAGATTGCCTTGTCATAGAAGATAAGTGATGGGCCAATTAACTTCTTGTATTCACAAAGTTATTCTGCTCCACACAGAGGATAAAAGTATTAACCCAACATTAAACCTCACATAAAAATGCATCTTTACTATCCATATTGAATCCAATTTCTCTTTCCCATGTGAAAACACAGATTGTCATGCAAGTCCTTCCATCCACCAAGAATGATTTATGTTTTTACTCCTGACTGCATGGATTCTCCAATTCTCAGGGAATCTGCTGGAGAGATTAACCCCATTCTTCCACAAAATATTACCTCATTTTGTATTTTGATGATGGTGGATGATGGTGGAGGATGCGGTCTAACATATAGGTCAAAATCGCCCATTGATGTTAAATCTGATTAAGGATATACAGTAGCATACAATTATTACATATTTTGTACAAATCAGATCGGTCATCCATCAATGGAAGCATTTCATTATACAACCCCAATTCCAATTCTTAGACTGACAGATGGTGCAAAATGTTTGCTTGTCTCCATGTTTAAATGGAGGGAGGATTGTAGTGGGTGCACTAAGGTGACAAATCGTTTGTGACAAAAAGTTTATCTTGTTGAATATTAAATATC
This sequence comes from Hollardia meadi, assembly GCA_037974645.1. Taxonomy (NCBI): domain Eukaryota; kingdom Metazoa; phylum Chordata; class Actinopteri; order Tetraodontiformes; family Triacanthodidae; genus Hollardia; species Hollardia meadi. The sequence continues at coordinate 1,315 of JBBPCS010006888.1, forward strand.
TTGTCTTTGTACTGTATTCAATTACATTTAGGTTCAAAGGGGTTTGCAAATCATTGCATTCTGTTGTTATTGACATTTTACATAATGTCCCAACTAATTTGGAATTGGGGTTGTAGTAAACTGTTAAAGAAAATACTCATACATACAAGGCCACATTAAAGAACCATGGGCGCCAGGGCTAGGACTTTTTAAGGCCCTTCCCCACCGTCACGACTCAACTACTGCCCCGTCTAACCTGCACAAACACAATTCTCGCTCAATTTGCCCACAGTAAACACGTAAATAAATGCATCAACAATCAATCATGCCAGCAGCCAGCGGTTTAATTGTTGACTGCTGCGGCACCAAATAAAGTCATAAAATCATTATGGTGAAGCATACATAGGCGATAGGATACAGAAATTGTGAAGGCCAATTTCCATCATTCTCACATGTAATGCACGCATACACACACACACACACACACACACACACAGAGAGAGAGAAAAGCGAGCACTTTGTCAAATAAAAGCCATAAAGTCTAAATGTCCACAATAAATTGAAAACCAATGTCCAAAAACAAATCTCAAACAATACAACTCCTGCAAGTGAAGTCTAAATATATCCTCCTCTCTATTTCCATGTGATACAGGCATGCACAAATCAATCAATAACCAGGACACGACACCCGCAGGAAAATTAAAGTCTGTACCTTTAAAACGTCTTCCTCCTGGCTTTACGCATGGCAAAGTTATGTACTATGTTGTAGTTAGCTGACCACCTAAGAGCTAGCCTGCTTAATAGCTAACCTGTGGAGGCAGGTGATGGTGTACTGCTCTCGTACTGCTGCTGCCGGAGAGTCTTCAGCCGCCCTGGGCTCGACAGCTTCGGGGCTTGCGGCTTTGAAATATCCCGTTAGCTTGGGGATTTTACTTAATAGCTGTGACTCTGTGATTTTTGCGTTTTCCACTTTCACACTTTTTTTCAGACATATTTGTGATGGTAGCTTTTGAAGGAAATTTCAAACTGCCATGCACAAATACAGTTGAAGAACAGCAACTCATTCATTGGACAATAAAAACTCGTTATACATTTACCAATCACAGTGGCTTTTATTTATTTTTTTCAAGGTATTAACTCCTCTCCCCTCCTCTCCTCCCCAAGCCCCTCACACACAAAAGTCAAGCATATTTGTGGTTTTGCTGCACTTTAATTCGAACGCAACACACAGGCTTTTTCTCCTTGTTATTTTTTTTTTCTCCGAGCCTCGTGGGCCCCCTGACGCCTCGGGCCCCGGGGCTTGAGCCCCGGTAAGCCCCTGCATTAAAACGGCACTGCATACATATAACACAATACAAAATAGATAAATCACCTGGAAAGCTCACGCTGCTTAACATAATTTAAAAGGCAACATAGCCTACAGCGATCAGTATAGGTGGAGTAAAATGTTCATGTGGGTCTGGGCCTCTAAATCAGAGAAACTAATTTGTTTGGGTTCATGTAAATTTGAATGGCGTCCTAGCCTATCTGTACATCACTAATAGTAAAAAAAAAAAAATATGGCATTTTCTCGCTGTCTAGTATTTTCTCTGGTGCATGATCATACATATTGAGCCAATTACCTTAATGCAAACACATTGCTTGATTGATGGCAGAGACTGACACCATGGGTCCTTGCTCCTACAAAGGGCCAAGATATTGCAGGTTGGTCTAGATCCCTGGTGAGAGGCTGCTGTCGATATGCATATGATCATAATTTCACACACCATGGTGAAGCAAAAGCTTGCTAAATTGGGTCAGTGGGAAAAGGTAATTGAAGACCAGCTGAGGCTAATCCCAAGAGTTTATTGTTCAACAGCAACTGTTGCTGCCTCTACCACCAAGGAATGAAAATGATAACTGGACATGGCCTGGTTCAGACCATTGACAGAAGTAAAAATGGACGACGCTTCTCTACTCCCTCCCATTTTACAAAAATGAAGCCAAAATATTCTGTATACGAGCGCTGCCATCTTGCACTGGTGACGTCATTTGGAGCCAGAGTCAGCGCAGTAGCGGCCGGGCAGTGGAGCCGCAGTATCGAATTCCCGCCCGTACACCCCCTCCCAATCGCTAGCAGGGCTCAGCTGTCAATCATGAAGTTTCACTCCATTGTTATAGCATCAAATAACTAATTGAAACCAAACTGGGTGAATTTTTCATTACTTCTCTTTTTAATGCAGAGATGCTGTCGTTAACAACACAGTGTAGGTTTACCAGTGGCTAGCTATCTCCCTTCTTTTTGCATCAGAAAGCTAAGGAATTGGTCTTCTGCCTAATCACGTTGTCAGTCCTTATGACGTCATTTTACGTGCTGTGCAAAATGTGGTATGAAACTATAAAAACGCCTTTGCACTTGGCTCATAATAATGAATATCTCAAAAACTAAACACTGTCCATAGTTAAAATAAGTTATGGAGTGTTAAGAAATATTTTGTTCCTGTTTCTACATTTAGAAATGTTTTGGATCAATATGTTTTGTGTGTTTATTTGGTAAAAATTTGATGGAAAAACATAAAATTTTTGCATTTTTCTTATTTATGACACAATTTCAACATTTTAATCAAGTATTATGGTTTATTGCCTTACATAATCTTTTAGCTTAGGTTGTTCAGATTTTAGGAATATGAAGCATTTGAAGATACTCGAAATGACATCACAATAAGCAAAAATACCCAGGCAGACACCGGCAAAACATTTCTATTACAGAGTTTAAAGGGTTAAAGGTGGAACAGAACCCCCTACCCCTGATTCCATGTTTGCACATTTTATACAAAGCTGCAAGGTGGAAGAATGAAGCAACATTACCTAGTTGAACAGCAAGTGTAAAAGGGGCTTTCGAGACTAAGTTCAGAATCAGAATCAGAAGTTCATATCAACCCTCCCATCCAACTCCAGCAAGGACAATAGAAAAATGCAACACTGTTGGCCAGTCAATGACATTTAATGTATGCTCAGTGGGCAGTCTCATTAAGGCTCTGTTTGTTGGAGACAAGTCCAGGATGGGACTCGAAAAAGGTTAGTGCACGTGTATGCCTGTTCGAATATTCTGTGGGTGTTATGGTGTATTGTGTGTGTTTAGTGTGATCACATGCATGTCACTACTTGTATATCATTCACCTTTTACCACAATTTCCTTTAAGCTTAAAGGAAATGCCATGCTCTGACATACATTTTGATATTTACTTTTTTTTTTACTGGGCCATGTTTGTATGTTGTATGTTTCCTCCGTGTCCTTGTGTAACTTAATAATCTATCTGGCCCATCATTATTTAGCAAGTTACAATTCTCTTTATTCTGCTCAGTGGTGAGGAAGCTTCCCAGAGCAGCTTGAAGTGAGAAGATCCTCCTACGTGGAAGCTTCTTACTGGGCCCCTTTTGTTGGAATTATGTTTAGTGACTAAAAAGGACATACAATTTGACAGATTGTGCAACATTGAAATGACTCATACAGACATAATTCACAGCAAATATTCAGGTCACTCAAGTTCTTAAGAATTTTTACTTTCTTATCATCTTCTTAAAATTAATGAAACAATATGCTGGTATAATTTCATTTTCTGCTACTGGAAACCACCAAACCATTGCTACCTAAAGCATATTTTACTCAAAGTTTTAGGAGCTATCTTAGCAGAATAGCTAGCAAGCTTTATGTGACGTGTATTTTGGTCACTCAGCAGATTGACGAAATAGCTCCTTACCAACGTGATTATGTTAATAATGTACAGCATGGAAAATAACCGTGTTTAGAGCCAGAATATTGTCACATCTAACCTGGTGAATTAAGGCTTTATTTTGACCAAACCAGAGTTGGTGATTTTTGGAACAGTGGAAAGTATAACCAAGGCTGTTTCTGTGAGTTTTGTAATGTATTATACAAATATAGAACCTTTAATATTTTTGTTGTGTGAAGTTGTTGCTCTGTAGCCTTCATAATAACAGCAATAGTTGCTTTTTTATGAGACAGCTAGGTAAGTCTCTGAATGCCCTTTCAATATACACATGCAAGGAAAGAGGACTTCATTGCTCTTACCAAGTCCACAGTCTACTAGTTTCTACTTTGAGAGTACAAATGAATTGACACTTGTGTGACAGAGAAAGACACAGAATATTGAATTATTTTTGGCGGTGTGTGTATGCAGTGCAGAAAAAGCTGCTACAAAGCCCTCATTGGAGTGGCACAGTAGATCTTATATCACTGTAATAAGCCTCTCACCTTGGACATGCTCAGCTTTTGTCATGCTTATCACTCAAATCCTGCTCCCAACTTCAGGGGTGGATCCAATATTATGAAAACCTGTTTCATATAATGCAATTTAATGCAGTAGGCCTGCAACAAATACTGCTGTTCTTAAGCTTATATAATATTCAGTTTTGATTGAAAGGCATAGTAAACACACCAATAACAAGTGCTGAAATTTATACTGTTATGTTAATTTGGTGTAGCATAATCTAATCATTGACAACACATATGTGTTATCTTGTACTTACAAAATTTTCAGCCTTCTGTTTGCACCGTAGAAATCAGTCAAGTCACGTTTTCGGTGTCTGTTAGATTTTATTTTTGTTTTGTGCTTAGTGAGGCATAATACCCACAGGCAGCTATTCATTTCACACAGATCTTCTACTTTTGTTGTGAACATGGAAACTATATTTGTAACAATAGATCAAGGCACCACGAACCTTCCAGTGTCACTATAGGAATATAGAGTGTGGTACAATGGGCAGGGAAAACAAAAATTCATGTTTGTTAGTGCAGTATGTTTGCATTTACATATTTTCTGTTAGCTGCTCTGCTGAAACTTTCATATTTTATAATGGTAATGACACGATAAACATACAATACATGTCAATGAAAACAGCGGCGTCATGTGATCGCTATGCTGACATTTAAAATGACCTTTGAAATGAGTCAGAGCTACTTGGTAAACTTGGAGAATGAGTAAAGGGCAGGTCTTTCCTGTGTCTTGTTTTATATAATTAACGTAAAGCAGCATGGATTTTTTTGGCCGCTTGGAGGCTGCAGAACAAACTGTAAAGGCAACATCGTCATTCGGTGCTGTGCAGGGAGTGAAAAGGGAGTTTATTTGAGCCTTTTCACTGAAATCAGCCCTCTGCTGGAAACTAAATTGATGAGAGTGGTGCCGTAATATAGAAAAAAATATATATATTATTGCAGCTTTCAAATTCTTGTTATTGCAATTACTTAACAACAAGGGCATAGGTTTGGCCTCAACATTAGGGACACCTCCCACATGGCACCAGGAAGTAACTGAGGGGGCTGTTAAAAGATTGTGAGGGGGCAATTTTCCATAAAATAAAATTCATTGATTTAACCATGCAAGAGTCCCTTCCTGCTCCATATAAGATCATCTGAAGTGTAGTTCCTTGTTGTTAAGGTACAGATTCATGCATACAGGTGATAGAACCTTTGCAGTCAGGGCTCTCAGACTTTGGCATGACCTGCCTGAGGAGATCAGAAGCCTGTACCATGAAACAACATACATACCCAGGATATCTTTTATTATTATCTGGCTTCACGGGATTTTCCAATGTATCCATGAGTGCCTTCACATGAAAGAGGCTGTATTTGCAGAATATGACAAATCACAAATATGACAAGTCTACTAGCAGCAGAGTGGCATATTTTATAACAACTACAACACTTAAGCACTTCAGTCTCAGTTGTAGGAAGCTATAGGTATGATTAATAAAAGCACTAAAATGGCTTTGACATTGCTTGCAGAAAACATGGGGAAAAAAGACAGGGGGGTCCTACACAGGAGTGCACGTCTCATAAGCACACCAAGCTCCAGGATCTTCTATGAATGATAATGCCATTTTCCAGAGAATCGATTGGTCAATAAGCAATGCTTATACAATTTGATCTGTTGTCTCCAACATCGCCTGCTCTGGAGCAGGTTAAGTGTGCAACATAAGTAAGAAGTGAATCAGCAATGTAACAACAAATCCTGCTTCGTACAGTACAGACCTGAGGGCAGCAAGCTTAGTCTTGTCTTTCAAATTACTTTTAAAAACACACTTCTTAAAAATTGCTTTTCTGTGACTTAATTTATGTTTTATGACATTTTAGTTTGTTTTATTCTCTTTGTGCTTGAGACGTGTTCTGTGTGATCCTACTGACCTTCATTGAGATGTATCCTCTGGGAGGGCAAATTGGAATTATCGAATTTGATTTCATTCCAAAGATAATGTAAACGAGTTTGCTTGAATATTGGTTGGGACAATAATTACATAGAGCACTGGTTCACCTTTGTATTTTCAAGAAATCCAGGAATGAGGAAGTTTACTTGTCCTTGTACAACACTGGGTTGCACAATGAAATGAAGTTGTAATGTAGTCCTCTCTGTGTCTCAGGAAGTAGAGCCCCTGATTGGAAGATTGGTTTGATCCCCGACCCCTGCAGTGAGCATGTCAAAGTGTAATTGGGCAAGACACTGAACCCCTAATTGCCCCCGAAGGCATAGCCATGGGTGTGTGAGTGTATGTGTGAATGGTTACCACTCCTAATGAACAGGTGGTACCTTAGATGATAGTCTGTCCCTCCAGTGTATGAATATATGTATGTGAATGGGTGAATGTGACAAGTGCAAAGCGCTTTAAGGAGCCCGTAGACCTAAAAAGTACAATATAAATGCAAGTCCATTTACCATTTGTGCTACACACACAGAAGATACTGTATACATTAAATCATTTTAGAAAATAATAGGATATTATTTAAAAAAAAGTTATTTATATTCAAATATACATTTCCAGGTATACATCTTCACATTAAGAGTTCAACCTCTGGGAAACATTGTCCGTCAACTTTGACTATTTGAGCACCAAGCGTCAATGATGTAAACACAGAGTCTGCCTCCCCTCGTCTTGCCAGAGTCCTGCGCTTTGTTGGCTCGGAACACAATTCCACCTGTCAAGTGCAACAGCTTGATCCGGGATGTTGTGATGGAGAGGGGTCTTAAGAGAAGGGTGTTAAGATGTGGACATTCCCATTTTGTCTACTTCATTTTCCTGCAACTGGAAAAAAAACCAGGAGTAGCCCAAGATGGGTTAGTATGGCTCCTATCCTGGATGTCTTTCTTCCCACGGGGGGTCAGGCTGAACAGTCGAAAAGTGCTGTGGCCAGTGATTGTCCCAAAAAATCTGCTGCTGTTAATCCAAACCCTGTGCCTCCTTTTCCAATGATGGTGTGCATTTATCTCATAGTGTTTCAGTAATAAAGTCCCCCCAAAAATAACAGATTAAAAACAAAAATGTAGCAAGTTTGAAGGAGTTGCAGCTCAGCTGGATCTGCATACGCCAGCATGAAGAAAAGTCTTTTTCTTATTTTTTGTGAAAAACATCATCAGCGAAACAAATGTAGATAATGCTCAGTGCTCCTGGTGAAAAAACAAAAACACCTATTTTAGCAAAAGCACTGACATTTTGCCCAACATAACGATTATATGCACACATTAAAGATCACTGAGTTGGCAAATGGCATCGCATCCACTCAGAACCATACAAGAAGCTGTGACAACACAAAGTAGCATCAGTGCTGTGGGCGGATGGTGTTCTTTCTCCAATGCTCAATGCATTCTTGAAATAACAGCAGATCCCTGACATTTCACCAAATTGGAACAGACATTGCTCCTCAATAACACTATTCATGGACTTTGTAAAGCAACAGAATTATCGATTGAGAAGTAAAATACTCTTCAGCATGTAAATATTTTAAACATGCTTCTCTCCCCTTTTTATTTCTAATATTTCTTTCTTTTTTTTAAAAAAAAAAAGAAATATGATAAGGGGGGCTATTTAACCTCCAATTTAGTAATTAAAAGCAAAAGGCTTCAGTGAAAAACAGGTGGTGGGCTAATGTTATGATTTACTATGATTAACCCTCATACAACAAGCAAAAAAGTTTTGTATAAAAAAGATATATAGTAGCTCAAGTGTTCATTTTCTCATTTAATTTTTAATTCCAACATTAATTTCTTTTTTATTGCACTTCAGGCATTGAAAAAGCTGGGATACTTCATGAGGCACGACACTTTATGTCATACCACTCACGTCTGACCTCTCTATATGCATTGATTATATGCATTGTTTTTTGCATGTCTTATAAAAACCTACATTACCTTTGAATGGCTCCCGTCTTAATATTTCAGGAAGCTATGGGGAATATTTGTATGATTCAGCAGCAAAGCTGGCTTGGAAGTAAAATGTACCACCTCTGTCTGTGAACTGCCAATGGGGAAATCCATGTCTAATGATTAAACATAGATAATATCTCAAAGGAAAGTGAGTGCCTCAGAGGTCTCAAGCACTCCATTTGGGAAAAAGAAATGACAAATGCTTACTGGGAGGCGAGGTATTATTAAGGGAAAAAAAACTGTATTAATCACCTCTTTTGGTGTGATATCAAAAAAAAACTTTCTATTTTTTTTCTGTGTTGTTCCTCTGGGCTCCCACCAGAGTCTATTGCTATTTCCATTTACAACCGCAGTGTTAATTAGCCAGGAAAGTAATTAATTTTTTTTTAAAAACAGCAATCTCATCAACTTTACAGTCACCCAATCCACCTGTTCTCAAAATTTTGTCCCTTGAACAGCTAGCCAATCCTTCAGCCAGTCATCCAGCCATCTATCTAAGTCAGTTATTCAGCCACTAATTTAAATATGCAATCCATCTTCTGAATTGCCAGCCAAATAAGTATCCAACCCCATCATCCTGGTAGTTACCCAAAATTCCATGATGGCAGTAATTGACCCATGCAGTAAGCAGGCAGTAAGCAGACTACCCAAGCAGCCACGTAGCCAGCAAGCACAATAACCACCAAAATAAGATGTTGCTGGTAATACAAACACATGGTTTTCCATATGATGAACCAGTTATCCAACTAATTACACAGCCAGCCAACCAGTCAGCCAGCTGTCCATACAGCCACTCAACATGCTACACAGCATCCAAGCCTAAGCATAACCTAGCCTTTCCTAGTAAGAATGTGTCTGAAAGTAACGTTTTTTGGGGGGGAAAAATCTGTGCCCAGGATTATAATCATCATCTATTGGACACAAAATATAGTGCAATGCTTTAGTCTTTAATGGTCACCATTTGTTATTGCAGTTGCTGTGCTCACTAGTGAATGCTTTCTTCTTAACAATTAGAAAATACCTGATGTTTTGTCTGTGTCTCTGATTTATTCAGATTTTTCAGCCTTATGTGTACCTGTTTCACTGCTCTGATATTTGGTTGTCATCTTACACCTAGAATCAAACCCAAAGCATTTGATTCTTATGTGCATGAAGTAACTAAATACAAGAAGACCATATGTAAAAGGAAAGAGGTTACACTTAGAAAAACAATACTGATTGTGCTATAACAACATAAACGTAGGCAACTATAAAGTCAATCCAAGTTTAATCCGATATTAGTTAAAGGGGAATTATTTATTTTAAAATGCATTCCATTCCAGTCCACCTTTGCTAAACTAACCGGCCAGATGCTCCTCATTAGCCCCATCCTAATGTCCTAACTTGGCAGATGTATCTAAATTTAATTTAATTTCCCCAGCTGCTTTCTTTATTATAAGGCCCTTTTTCTGCCCTGCCCCCCCCCCCCACCCCCATCGCTCTCTGTCTCCTAACTAATTACTCATGTAGTTAATAAATGGACAGCGAGATGTACCATGGGGGGAAAAAAACGGGAAATTGGGCAAATATGTATGTGCAAATGTGTCTACAGTCAAGTTGTGTAAAGCAAGCCAATGTTAGAATGGCCCATTGTTTGTGTGTCTGTCATGCCTCATGCACGGGACCAGTAGTCAGGTGACTTTTGTCATGTGACCTTTGTTTTTCTTGAGTTTGACAAGACAACAAAACGTGTTGGTTAGGCTTAGGGGAAAAACAAACATCATGGTTTGGGTTAAAATCAGTCTAGTCATGTTAAATATAGGGTTAGGGTTAGGTGACATAAGTTAAAAACATTAACTTAACTTATGGACATAAATTTAAACCAGTCAATATTAACTTTCTATTTCACATGAAAAGACATGACAAGACATATGCAAAGCAAAATATGTGTTTTGATAACATGCGGAATGACTAAGACATTGGTGTGTGATTCATACACCATTTGGTGAGACCAGGCTGATTTGGTCGCTACGCCTCAGTCTTGTCCAAACAAAGAAATTATCACGTCTCTCCTAAACTGAAGATGAAGAAGGGTAGGAGGGTGACAGCTTGTATGGGGAGGCCCTGTTGAAATCTCCCTATCAAGAGAAATAAAAGGAGAAAGTAAAGTGTTGGATGCGCTTTGGGTTAATTGCATTTGACATCCATCCTTGCCTTGTGCGCTTCTCTTCTGAGGTTGCACTCTGTAAGACGGGACAAAGTGAGGGATTGGGTGCAGATGAACAGAGCGAAGCTGTATGTCAGAGAGAGGGTATTGTAAGGATACATAGGTTTCTCTTTGATCATGATGAATGTTCAGCTGACGCTGCCTTCCGTTTTTGGTCTCCAAGGAGACTGTGGGGGAGGGTGGATTAATATTTGAAGTCTCATACTAGAGCTGGGTGGGGAGAAGTTGAGCTAGTCACAGCAGGAGTTTTTATTGTCCATAAGTTGAATTATTTTTTGCTTATTGTGTGAATGTTAACTGTCATGCTGCACAAGATTGTATGTTGTTGTGTGGAATAATTTCATGAAAGTTTTATGCTGTATAAAATTCTGCTGTGCAAGGCAAGGTCTTGCTTTGCCTTCATTAAAGCTGCACACTAATATTTTAAATAGTATAGAAGATAAAACATAACGTCCAGGCCCATTGGTTTTTCCAGCTCATTCACCTCACTAGAGAAGTTTCAGCCAACTACCCTTAATGGAATATAATTTCTATAAGTACATTTTCATGACATGCTAGCTACATATATTATGTACCCAATTAAATGTTTCCCATGCCAAACATAATGTGCTTTATGCTCCAACTGGAGCACTTTAAGCAGCAGCAGCTAATGTAAAATGAGAGTACATTAAGGGTTAGAGGATCAGGAGCAAAAGAGAGATGGAGGGTAAGAAAAAGAACACATCACAGTTAAAAGAATGTCCCTTAACATTGTCTACCATTCACTTTAAATCAATACAAAAATCGTGCTTTTACAGACACATTTGAATGTCTCTGTACAAATTCTCCCCCTGGCCTCAAATTGTAAAGGCCCATCTCTGCTAGTGATGCTCTGCACTCTTTCACTATTCTGTCACTTATAGCCACATAAGCTTTTATGTGAATCCATTTGCATTAAAATGTCATTGGCAGCCATGACTGGACAGCTGGACACTGCTGTTACCCAGAAATTCCCTGCTGTAACCTATTTGGGAGCAATAATACTTTTAGTTCCCTCGGAATAATTTTCAGACAGAATTAGTCTCCCTCCCTGACTCAGTCACTAACCAACCCACTTACTCATTGAATGTCTCTCTTGCAATCTCAGCCACTCCCTCGATTGCACCCTGGCTCCATCAAGTGTTCTCTCTCATTCATGGCATTATATTATCTGATTCGCAACCTCCTTATTTACTTCCTGATTTGTCCATCTACTTCCTCACCTACTTCCCTCCTGCCTTTACTCACTCATTATCTTATGCAGTGGTGTAAAAAGTAGCTACAGGCTAGTGGTGGGCTTTACAATATTTTTCATCCAGATCAAATTATGTGACATTTTCTCCTAATGCATTGGTTATGTTAAAAATGCCATGCTGATGATAATGCTTTAGGTTCGTAGCTGTGTATTAAGGATTAAACATACACATTGATATGTTGTGATGCAATAATCTTGGTGACAAAATAAAAAAAATTGAGATGAATAAAATTGACATTGTGTGTTTTCCAGCGACGCTGCTTTTATTAAACTTATGGAACAACAACTCCACCAACTCATTCTATGAGGAACGTAAACACCTGTGCCGAATTTGATGGCAGTCCGTCCATCCTGTAGTTGTTAATTTACTCTGAACCAAAAATGTCAACCTGCTAGTGCCACTGGAGGAAAAGTCAGGTGATCACCAAATCTGTAGGATTCTGTGGGGAAAACGAATGTCGATATGTCAGTCAAAAATGCTGTCATTAACACACCCATAATCACAGTCACAACCTTACAACAGATTACAACAAAATTTATTGGATAATCTGCATTTCTATTCAAAACAACTGCAAACAAAACCTTCTGGGGTAATATGATGCTTTCACTGGGATTTAGTATCTGAGATGTTTTTTTTAAACCAACTTTCTCCAAACTGATAGGATCACGGGGCTGGAGCATATCATGGCACATTTTCGTTGGGAAAATTTTAGATTGTATGTCAGATACGGCATCAGAATAAGTCTACATTAATATGTTTTAATTTAAAAATATGTATAGCAAAAAATAAAAAAATTCTGTTCAGACAAGACAACTACACTCTGGGCAAGGCCTTGAGGCATTTTAACTACCTGTAGCACAGATTTATGAATAAACCAGAACACAGATAAAGAAATGTAATAATATGAAGACAGAGTTGTTTTAGACTTTGCAGATCGAGTAGAGTAAATCTTGCAAAATGAATGCTGTTTTTTTAGCCCAGTGAAGTTTGAATCAATTGATCTTCCTAATAAGGACAGGATTAATGTGCTTTGTCATTATTCTTACATTCACAACTTTTTATTTGTACTTAGTGGAGCTGAATCCACTGGAAAATCGTCACAGGCATTTTAAGTGCCATGGTATATAGCAGTTAATGCACAGTTAAAATGATAGTCTGCATGTCAGTGGTTTTCCACTTGTAAATAATATCTCAGAGAACCTGGAAAAACATTGTCAATTTAGGTGGGTACACAGTCCAATTAGTGAGTGCCATTAGCTCACAATGATCAATGGTTTAAATAGCAGTGCTGAATGAGGAATTTTCAGAGCACACAGGTTCTGATCCCTCTACCGAGCTGTCGATTAGTGAGGTCAGGCCATAAAGCCAAGTCATTTTTCCATAAGTCCCAACTGACTCCCAGGAGAACTCATGTGATTGTATTTGAAGGTTTCATTGGAAGGACAGCTACTTTTGTGCCAGTGAGGAAGAGTCTTTGATGGGTCAGTGTGCAAATAAATAACTATCTGGTACAAAACTGTACAGTGTGAAAAATTTGTCGGGACAGTACTCGATTGCACTGCAGCCCTCATTGGGACGGCACAAGTAAGCTTCTGGGCAAAAAAAAGTGGCCTACGTCTCTCACAAGCAATGTTCCAGAGATATTTAATGATAACGTTATGTCGTAGACAACATCATTGACCACAGAGTTGGAGGCTGGGCAGCGGAGGATCAGGGCCGCTGGGCCTCAGCTTCTGCTGCCCCGCCACAGAGACTCCCCTGCCCACTGCCACAGTTCTTGAGCTACATCAGTCTCCTGTCCCTTTGCTGCACTGTGCTGCAGCAACCTGCTGATATCTGAGCAGCGGCAGCGGAACCCTAACCCTGTTCCCAGTCCCTGCTCCCGCTGAGCTGCAGTCCCCTGTCACCAATCCCAAAGCTCCTGAGTTGCTGCAGTCCCCAGTTCCTGAGCTGCAGCTGTCTCCCATTGCTCCAGCAGTTCCCAGTCCCTGATCCTGCTCAGCTGCAGCAGTCACTGGTCCCTACTCCTGCTGAGTGGGGACCAGTCAAAAATTATTGTGCTGCAGCAACCCATTGAGCCTGAGCTGCAGCATGCACTGGTTCCTGTGCTGCAGCAGTCCCTGGTTCCACTGGTTGTCCTGCCATCTGCCTAGCCTCCGGAGTGGTCCTTTCTTTGCCATCGGCCTCCAGAGGGATTTTGTCTTTACTGCTGGCCTTTGGAGAAGTTTTGCCGGTCTTCTCAGCTTCGGGGTTGTCTTCCTGTGTGGCTTCGCACCACTGGTCGCCTCCCTGCCCATCATCCAAACCTGCTCCGTCCTTCTGCCCAGCTTCCTGGTTATCCTCCCGACCTGCTCTGGCCTTCAATCCTACCCACAGGCCGTCCGCCTGAAGTCTCCGGCTCTGTCCTGCCCCCAGGCTGTCCCCCTGATCTCTGGTTCCACCTCTCTCTAGACCCTGAGCTGTCTGCCCAAGATTTCTGACTGTCTGGATTCATAATGGCAGTGATGCTGTCATTTTTGAAAGCTCTGCATTCAATTTGATGAAATGACTTCTTATTTTGAAATTTGAATTTCATATCGAAGAGGTGGTGAATATTTTATAAATTCTGGAAAAGAAAGTCTGCCTATAAAATCACGCCTGTTTCAGAAGCATCCCAACCACTGACAAACACCAAATTGAACATGTTAAGGTCCTGTTTTCACAAGACAATGTTTTAGCTATGGTGATATAGACAGGTGACAAAATTGTCACAAATCGGAGGAGACCAACACACAGAATCACAGGGCAGAGGCAGGACTTAGGCAAAAACAGTGACTTTAGTGGGATTTGCAGGCAGAGCAAAGTACAGTTCCAACGATCAAAACCAAAAATCAAGCTGACCAGGCAGAGTACAAAGACATCAGGTAAAAGTTCAAAACAGATTGGCAGGCATACATCAAAATCCAGAACAGGCAATACATAGGGGCAGGTGGGCTATAAAGCAGGAAGGAGCACAAACCACGATCTGGCCAACAACATTGGCAAACTGACTGGTATAAGTATTGAAGAGTTAATGAGCAAATAGGCAACAGGTGTGTGGCAGAATGAGCAGGCTGGCAACTGATAGGTTGACAGACAGGGGGAGTGCCAGTGGATGTGGATGGTGTAATGGCAGGAAAAGCTGGCAGGTGCTGACTGGAGAATGAGCAGGAGAAGCAGTGGGAGGGTGGGGGTTAAGAGGAACAGGAAGCTCCAGCAGAGCAGAGAAATAAATTGGTGGAGAAAAATAATGAAGACTCAGGTATACTGTCAAGTAATTTGCCTTGGTATTTTGGCCCACAACAATAAACAGAGATAGTAGGATAAGTAAAGTAAATTTCATTTATATAGCGCCAATTCACAAAAGTAATCTCATGACACTTTACATGTAGAGTAGGTCTAGATCACACTCTTTAATTTACAGAGACCCAACATTCACCCATGACCAAGCACTTAGCAAAAGTGGGGAGGAAAAACTCTGTACCTCTTAGAGGGCAGAAACCTTGGAGCAGACCCTGGCTCTAGGTGGGCGGCCATCTGCCTTGACTGGTTGGGTTGAGAGAGAGAGATAGAGAGAGAGAGAAAGAGAGAGAGAAGGGGGGCTATTGTGTCGAAGGGAAGGAGTGAAAGAGACACACAAATGCATAGCAATTACAATAACAGCAATAGAAATATTACTAATATTAATAATAGTTGTAGTTAATCGTGACTTTAATTTTAAAATATGAAAAGAGATATCATGAAGAAGAACAGTAAGTCCAACCACGATCCATGGGAACCTGCGGGAATTAGAATAACTGAAGGCTTATTTTGCTGGCCCCTAGTTATGCTGGTATAGGCTTAGACTGCCGGGGGACTTCCCATGATACACTGAGATCCTCTCTCCTTGTCTCCCTCTATCAGTGCATGATACTAACTTGACATGTTCCTCGTAGTCTTGTGGTCGTCCAGTGATTGGAAGTTCTGTGGTCCGTGGTCCGATCCCTGGCCCCTGCAGTCTACATGTGGAGGTGTACTTGAGCAAGATACTGAACCCCAAATTGCTCCAGATGCTGCGCCATCCATGTTTGAGTGCATGTGTTATGGTTACCACTCCTGATGAGCAGGTGGCACCCTGCAAGGTAGTCTCTGCCACCAGTGTATGAATATTGGAGTAAATGGATGAATGCTGACTTGCTTTGAGTGGTCAAGATGACTAGAAAAGTGCTATATAAATACAGTCCATTTTACATTTTTGATCCTTCGATCCTTTTTTTTGCAGTTAATTTTTTTATTATATCTGAATTTCGAAATTCAATAAAATTTACATTAAAAAGAATGTCTTAATTTGAAAAAAAAAAACGTGCACTGAGAATACAAGGATACCTAATCACCATTTGGTTTCGCTCACATTTCACCTGTTTAAACTCAACTGGCAATACACATACTGACAGACTGCACAAACCAGCTGCATCAGCCCGCACTGATGTTATCATGTAGAAATCCATGGGGTCTCATCAAGGATTCTTTACTTTCCATGATGACACCAAGACATTTTCATGCAAAGAAGTTCTCCAAAGTTCATCTCAGTTCTAAAGACCTTAAGAGGGAAGGGGCTTGGCTCAGGTTGAATCACCCCTGTATGAATAAGAGATCAGGTCACTGAGAGGCAAAATCCTCTCCAATTTAAATTCAACAAGGTCAGTTTCTGCATTATGTTTCATTTATAACCTCATAGATAAAATGTCAAATTTATGAATTAAGTATTTCTACTAGTTCACTCTAGTGACTACATTGTATAGAGACCTGGAGTCTCAGTTCTAAAACAGTTCTAAAAAAGTGCACATAAAAGCCAAAATTGATGTGCGCAAAAAAACTATTCTGATTTGAAAACCCATGCACACGCACAACAGTACGCAATTTTCTTCTATGAATCTCAAATCAACTTGGAAATGTGCGCACGTGGATCCGCCTCATACTATCCCGCCCTCTACACGCCCAAATTCGACAATCAATGCAAAGCAACCATCAACGTTTATGCATGGAAATGAGCCTGCTGATCAGTGGTTTTTAATGGTGAATCACAGCAACAACCAAGAGGAAAATGAAGAAACTGAGTTTTTCTGACACAGAAATCACGGTGCTTGTGGGTGAGGTGGAGGCAAGAAAGCACATGTTTTTTCTTCCATTCACGTAGTCCTCTAGCAATGCAAGGACAGCGTGAGTCCATGCATCCATCATGCAGCATTAGCATGAGTGTGATCGCAGTATTTATATGTTTACAGCGATCAGACTGACGGCTTCACATGGCACAATGATCGCGACAGTCAGTGGTGTCCCCCATTCTGCCATAGCATTTGAAAATTATGCTTGATGTTTGAAAATTAAGTTTGATCAGTGAACACAATTTATTTATTTATTCATTCATTTAAGTTTTCTTCTGGTGAACTTGGCCTGCATGATGGAGGATATCGAGTGTAATGACTGTGCGAGCTGTCACTGGCTTTATTTCTAGACGTTACACATATCCATATACTGGTGGTGAAGATGTGTGGGTCAGGTGACTGGAGTGTGTGTGGCAGCCACCACGCTGTCTCCAGCGCGCTCTGTGCGCCTGACACCACAGTGGTTTTCACTGCAGTGCTTTATGCACAAAAACTACATTTAAAAAAATAAAATAGTACTTGGTGCACAGTATTAGCTCTCTTCTGTAATTCTTTAATGCCATTTGATGTTGTCTTGGATTTCTACACTGGCTGGTGATTTCTTGATAGTTTCCATACAGTCCGACCTTCTCCTCTGCGCTCCGGGGGTGGGGACTGTGATGGTGATGAGACAGCGCTGATGAAATATTAAGACTTTGATTTAAGATTTCTTTTGGCTTACATCTTTTCAAACTGAAAGACGCATAGAGAGTACATAACACTGCTAGTTTGAATGTTTATGATAATGTGGATCTATAGGCCTAATTAACGTTTGATATTAAGTGAAATTAAACGTCTGAGGGGCATCATTATACACTCTAGCTTCAATTCACCCCTTCACCATCTGTGTCTCCAAAATGTTAATATGCATGGCTCAGAGTACAGGTGCGCACATTCTCCCGTCAAGTTTGTTTTTATAGATCACAACTTTTGCGTGGAAAGTGGCGTATGCCTGTTTCAGGCCCCGTTTTGTGCATACGCAACAGTTATAAATGAGGATGGTTTGCTCGGAGTTTGAAAACTGCGCAATCTGGAGGTGTTAACTGTCATGGTTTGTGTGCCAAAAACACCAGAAACAGGGTTGGACCCAAATGCAGACACAGACAACTGGGCAGGTTCAGTTCAGTGATATTTAATAAACACTAGACAGGAGGCTTATGGGATGTCAAAAACAGCAATCAGTCCAGCTGAGGCAAACAAATGGGCAGAGGAGGTCCAGAAAACAGAGAGGCAAAATAACAAGAAACACTGGAGAAGCTGGAACAAAAGGTACACTAGGGAACACAACGAACTGGCAAAAGACAGAGGGGAGCACATGGACTTAAATACACAAGGACAGGGCGGGGCAGACAATCAAAACAGGTGGGAAAAGAACAAAGGGAGGAAGTGTAAAAGCAGGACAAGACACATGAGGAATGAGGAAATAACAACCTAAACTCAAAACGATAATGCAGGAAATAACAGGAACCATGACAGTTACGGAGGGGAGGATGAGAAGGAACCTGGACGCTATCCCATCCCATACTCTCTATAGTGAGCTAGTGAAGATTAGAAGCTCATTTTCTTCCCTCCTTGTCACTGCACAAAGTGTGTGCCAGAAGGCATCCATAAGAAAGGCTTGTCCTCCACATAAGAACTGTATAATAACATGTTGAGTTGTTAACATCGCTACTTATTCATTCATGTTTATATTTGTACATATTCCTTCATATAAATGCAGACTGTACATATGTTCATTCATATACATACAGACTGTACATACATACGTTTCTCTAATTCAGAGACCCAATGCAGATATCTAGTCTGGCACTAGATATCTGCATTGGTAATCTTTTAATCTTTTTTTTTGTTGTTTTTCTCCATCATATACTGTGTATGCAAAAACTGCAACTATGCATACAATTCTGAAAACTCAAAGCTCATATATCAAAAAGTGACTGCTAAACTCTAAGCACAATTCCATTGTGCTCTAAGCACATTTAACTAAGCAATTTAAAATCACATTTTTGCAAAACACTAAGCACAAATCATATAGTTTTGCACACTTTGTTTACCTGGAAAACACTGGCCTTAAACACTGCCACACCCTAATCACCATTTGGTTTTGCTCACATTTCACCTGTTTAAACTCAACTGGCAAAATATTCCAATAATGTGTCCGAGCATAAGAGGCCTCAGATGACCTCTGCTGTGTTGTGGAAAAAAAGGAGTGGATGGAGGAGGAGGGGGTGTGGGAAGTAGAGGGAGTGGAAGGCGAGCCAATATTTCTAATGAAATCTGTGCAGCTTTGGTTGACCATGTACTCAATCATGGCCGAACAAAGACTGAAGCTGGGCGGTGAGTCCAGCCGAATGTGAGCACAGACATCTGTTTCACCGTATATATATATATATTTATCCATCTATCTATCTATCTTCTTTTTTTTTTTGTGACCCTAGGAGAAACTTTTTTTTTTTTGCAGTAAGTTCAGTCAACTGAACATCTTGCTGTGTTACAGTAACAAATAAATACTGCTATATTTGCTTTATTGCTTTTTGTATTTGCACATTATGTAATTTACAGTAATCAGGACAAAGCAAATTCTATGCAATTTTACACGTTTGAATATGTAACATGGCTTCAATGAAGCCAAAACATAACAGATTTTCAGGGTAGTGTTTTTATCACACCAATTTATCACACCAATGTTAACATTAAATTGATGCTCTGTAAGTTGTCCATGTGATTTTGATGAAGAGAGAACAAGGTTTTGAGTGCAGTGTTTCATTTTGCAGGAGATTTGTTGTGAGATTTGTCAGTTTTGCGAGCATTGGCCCCGAACGTTTTGAGTGTAGCCCTAGATGTAATTTAAATGCAAGACAGTCTTTGCAACATAACAGCCTGTCAAAATAAATGCAGGTCTGTGTAGGGATGTGTGGGAGGGTCTGATGGTTAGCGCTGAGTGACGTGACAGAGTTAGTGACTCAAGTTAACATTGGCAAGAGACAAGATGGCACAGCGTACAGGAAAAAAAAAACAACTAAATCTTTTGGATCTTCTAAAGAGAAGGAACGGTAAGTATTCAGCCTGTGTAGTAACTTTGAAGTAATGCCAGAAATGCCTGTTGATTTACAATCATAATGAAGATTTGCTTGTAAATTAGGTGTCTTTATTAAGATAGCTAGATAGATAGGGCCTTGCTCATCTGATGCCACAGCATCCTTTATTGTCCTTTAGCAGGGTTCTTTCTCGTAAATTAAACTTCCATTAAGCGAACTAAAATGGTAATTACTAATTCATTTTAGTATGGGCTTAGCACAGTGAAGCCAAGCCTCCTAATGGAGGCAGGAGGTCAACTCAATCCACAATTAAATTTTACATTACCGATTTTCAAGCGGTTTGGTTTGTTATATGTCAGGCATGTATTTGTCATGTTGTAATGAGGATGCTTGGTTAAATTAAAAATGCAGGTTTTCACACCAAATACTTTATATTAAAAGTTCAACTGTTTCAATAACATAATATTTAAGATTAACTTAATCTATGTAATACATTTCTAAGTAGATTGTTTTTCATGTTGTATGGAAAAGGCTGCATGATTATTTTGTTCATAATTTGGGAAATAAATAAGGATGGATTTAATTTAAAAAGAAAGACATATACAACAAACACTGAAGTTTGGCAGGCCTCAAAATAATACTGTTTTTAATTACATTTACTGTAAAGTGAAATATTCATATTTTGCTACTTTATATTTTAAGTCACAGTTGCACAGTCTGCTAAACCAATACAGTTTTGTACAACTCAAATCTCAACTGTAAAAACATACAGGAAGAGAACAGAGAGAGATGATCAATACCAATTTAGCTCTTATCTTATATAAGCAGATGAGACAGAAGATACACCAGTAGATGAAACAGAAGGTTACGATATTGTAACCTTAGTTCTGTAAGCACAGGCAGAGCCCTCTACTGGACTCTGTGGGTAATACTCTATCAGGATAATGTATTCACTGAAAATCTGCATAAATGTAGCTGGCCAGTCAGGACAAGCCTACCTGAATACTTGGGAATCCCACTTTATACGTATAGGGCCGTGAAACTGATATCAACTATCCTGCCCCCTCTTCAGCAAGCACTGCAAGAGCGGCAGGGTCCATAGGTAAAGGGGTTTGCCTGTGCTTCACAGGTGGAGCTCTCTACTGTGTACCTCTACCGTTCTCAGCCTCCACTCTCTACTGGACTCTGTAGATACAGTGGGTGGAGCCTGAAAATGGCCTCCCAGCCATGACCAACATTGGCGCACTACACTGAATCTGGCTGGCGGCAGCTCACCACGGCCCACCTACTTCCTATGACCCAAGCCACCACTGTGGAGAAGTAGGGGGCTACAGCCTACCTGGTCCAGAAAAAAATATGACCTAGGTGGCACTGGCCTAAATCACCTTGGTGTCAGTTGACGTCCTGCAGACCCCATTTCCAGGTTATCTACAGTCATGGGAACATGTAGGTAGTGCATCATGTGCTATCCAAAAGGTAGAACCATATGAACAGAGAGGGCGTAGACCAAGGACAAAAGCATCCACCTGTATAACTCTTCTGAACAAAGGAGGGATTTAGTCTGAGAGTAGCCCGGAGCCCGGCTGTGGTCACCCAGGGGTAGCAAGCAGCACATCAGGGGTTCACCCATAGGGCAGTAAGCTCACACACTCTCTTGACTGAGGTCAAAGCGAGCAGCAAAGCTGTCTTGAATGAAAACGGCCACGAAGAGGAATGTTCTCGAGGCTTGTAGGCAACCGTCACTAAGGCCTCAAGCACCAACGACAGTTCTGATTGTGGACAGGAGACACCTACCATTGTCTCCTAACCCTCTATAAGAACCGCTTCACCAGAGGGTGGTCAAGACAGCTTAAATGACTTCGCCCCATAGCTGGCAGAAGTGGATCCCAACCTACTGTAGCTGCTTGGATAGTCTATGCAACCTGAAAGGTCCAGCCCGCCTCAAGCTGTCCCTCTCAGGAGCCAGGCCGGGAGAGGCTGGCCAAGGGTGGGCAACATGCCTATTGCCCAAAATTGATCGCAAGTCCAATTTATATATGAGGTCTCTGAGGAATAGTTGAGCAATAGTTGATTGTTGAGTCTCACTCCCAGATCGTCAAATACCATCGCTTTGGATTGGTAGGTTGGGCTGGCCTTGGGAATGAGACTCAACATCTTACACATTGCACCTTTAAAAAGTTTAAATTGAGAGCAGATCTTGTCAGGTTAATTCCATGACTACAATTTTGATTCAGCAGAGATGAAAAGTACACATTTTTGGTGCAGCTGCACAAAGAGATGAAAGCAACATAGAATGCACCAGTTTTCCTGGGAACTGGCTCAATTTTCCTTGACACCTGATACCTGCTGTCAGTTGTTCAAGCCATTAGCATGATGATGCGAAAACTACTAATATTTTATGATTTTTATAATCTAGGCAGGAAAACCACCTTTCACCCACCACTGCAGCACTGCAGAGGACCCTCTGCATGGCTTCGCTGAGTGTTTTTCGCAAATTAGCAATGCTGACAGGTGAGAAAGTGATCTCACAGTAAGAATGTCATGTTAGTCAGTATCATGTCTGATGATGCCCACATGTGAATGTTTTAATCAAAAAAGAACCACAATACTATATAGGATTGTTCACTACATTAAAATAGCAAACATGCACCATATATTTAGACAGAGAAGGAAAAATCATTGTCCAATCATAGTCTCATACAGTGAAGGTATCAAAGTAGGTCAAAATGAAATGCTCTCACGGGTGCTGCTTCCAGTGAATGGCCCTAGTGTGTTTGCTTTATAGTGAGCTTTCTCTTCTAGTGCACAGTGCTTCATGCTAACTTCCAGTGTGTTTCAGGCCTGAAAGAGCCTACACAAAATTCCCCCGTTCTCAAAGGCAGCCTGAATGATGGATAAAAGGCTTCTCTAGCTGTTAAGTGTGCCGGCCTTCACATGAAAAACCCAGCCCTCAGAGGACTCACTGCCGTTTTGAAGTGAGGCACTGCTTGTCTGTGGTGTCACATCACATTTTCCCTCAGTCGCCGACTCGCCGAGCCCAGGTCATCATCTTCAGCTGGACTTTCTACAACAACTTTCTAGAAACAACCCTCTGTTGTTTAAGATTGTCTAACAAGGACCCCAAATTTGATTTAGAAGAAATACTTGCACTAATGTTTACGTCTAAGCATAAGCTACTTGGTATTTCTGTTCTGTATTTGCTTCTGTATTTATTTACCTTTGTATTAATTCCCCAATATATATTGTTTTCATTTAATTTACCATTTAATTTATTCATTTTTAAATTTACTTATTTATGTGTTTTTTGCATTATTTGTGTATTATTCCCCGTTTATTTCCCCACACATATTCATTTCTGTTTCCTTATGCAAATGAGGGGTCTGTCATTCAAAGCATGTCATGGGGTCAGCTTCTTTCCTATTGGTTGATCGATATCAAAGTGCACAGAAGGACTATGCATGCCTTGCTCCCAACACCGGTGCTGCCAGGTTGTGTCTTTAACTGAGCCTGAGTGAGTTCATGAAGATCCCTCTTGTCTGTGTAGGAGAGCAGAGAAAAAATCTCTGTGTTCACCTCTCAGTACTTTTGTAACTTCTAAGTAAATCTCTGTGGTTTGAAGTTTTGTTTATTTCCAGCAGCTGTGTTTGTACTGTAACATATCTGCTTTATTTTACTGTTTTACCATGTTTGCTTTCAGGGAGCTATGTGGCCCTGCTCATTTCTTATCATGTTGTTAGGTACCATGTTGTTGGCCACAGACACACCTTTTTCAGTTGTAGCTGTCATGTTAAGTTACTGCAGGTGAAAACGCAACATTTCCTGATTTTGTTGCTTCTTAATAAAAGCCTTTAAGTAACATGGGGGGACTTTTATTGTGAAGAATTTATAGGAAATTAAATGTGTTTAACACTGAATTAGTTATTGTTATTGTTCAAGGCTTTCAGCGAGGGTCCAAACTGAAATAGAAGTTGAGGAGCTGCAGCCCATTGTCAGACACACTTTCAAGAGGGTCACCCTGTAATGTGGGGCTTTTCCACACACACACACACTGGTGCTGGCCTAGTTTGACTCGGCAGCCCAGCACGGAAAGGATTTGCATCTCCATTAAAACAGTGCTACTTACTTTACATTGTGTCTTAAGTATATAACATTTAGAAGCAGAGGGGCTGATCAAGGCTGTGCCATAAAAGAGCAGCTGTTTAACAATAAATAAACATGTTTCATTTTACCTGTTAGTTTTGTTGTGAATGTTGTTTCTCCATGACACAGCACGGCAGGTAAAATAAGTTATCTGTTGGAGGACAGCTAAAGAGGGGCAATAAAAGAGCCTGTTGTCTGCAGCTCCTCATCTAACATCTCACTGTGCTGTTTATACTTGTACTCTTCCTCCCTGCAGTATTAAAGAATAGCTGCCAACAACGCTCCACTAGTTTGCTGTTAAACACATCATTTCCGATAATTTCTTCAGAACAAAGATCCCCTGCTATTTTGTTATCTCTTATTATGAAGCAGTGAAAGCAGATATCTGAAAGTACAAAATGGGGCACAGGAGAGAAGCTTAACTTCAAATCACAGAGATTCAGTGAGATGCTACAGAAGTACTGAGAGCTGAACATTCAGAGACTTTTCTCTGGTCTGCTGCACAGACATGAGTTCCGGCTTGCAACACATGCATGTTTGAAGGGGTGGGGGTGGGGGGCTTTTCACGGGCTGGCTGCAGTCAGCAAGATTTGAGCTTTGTTGGCGGCTTTCAGGGAGGAAGAGTACAAGCAGAAACAGTCACATTGAGATTTTAGATGAGGAGCTGCAGTGTGTAGTCAGTTAGACACACCTTCAAGCACTTTGCCCTGTTGGTCCCACGGCTGCGTCCTGAGTTAGCCATTTCTGTTGTGAGCCTGGCAGCACCAGTGTTGGGAGCAAGGCATGTATAGTCGATCTATGCGCTTCGATATCGATCGACCAATAGTAAAGAAGCTGACCCCATGACACGCTTTGAATGACAGCTCCCCTAATTTGCATAAGGAAACAGAAATTCATGAAGAAATGCAAAAAGTGTGGGGGAATAAACAGAGGAAATAATGTAAAGGAGAAATAATAAAGAAATAAATACATAAATAAATAAGTAAATTTAAACATTTGTAAATTCATAAATTAAATGAAAAAATAAATAGGGAAATTAATACAAAAGTAAATAAATACGGAAGCAAATTAAAACAGAAATACCAGTTTACTGTATGTCACATTTTTTTTAAATTAATGAATGCCTACATTGATTTTTGATATAATTTTTGTGCATTTAATGGCAGATTAATTTATGTTTTTGTGTACTTTATTTATAATTTTGTATATATCTGTATATTGTATATATTTTTGGTCCTCAATAGTAAACATGGCTTTCGGACATCAGAATCTATTATGAGAGTTGGAACAATATCCTGATGCTCCACAAGAATTTTCTCAGTCCAACATTGGCTAATTGATTGGTCTGACTAATAAATAGCAGTATTGATCTATGCCCGTGAAAGCATGTTCAAGACCTTTCTACATAATAAAAGGATCCCATCAGCCTCCAAACACAAACAAAAAGAAAAAAATATTCTTACATCAATAGCCTTTCACACAAAATAGATAAATGCAATTACCATCTAGGGATGTGCAGAGAAGCCAGTATTTGTATTTGTCGAAGCAGCAAAATTATTTGTATTTATTTTCGAATAATAGTGCAAATAGGTGTAACAATCCTGCATTACAGTTTTTTTTCTTTCCCATTATATACACACAAATTGGAACTATGCACACAATTCTTTGACCCATGAACTCTAAGTTCATGTATCAAAAACAAAACTGCTAAACTCTGAGCACAATTCTGTTACTTTTACTTGAATAGAAATATTAAATCACATTTTTGCAAAACTAAACACAAATCACATCTTTAACACACTTTGTTTACCTGGATCACAATGCCAAACCCTAATTACCAATTGGTTTAGCTCATGTCTCACCTGTTCAACCGTCAAATTAATTTGGCAAAACACTGTGTCGGACCATAAAAGAGGTCCTAGACAACAACTCGACTGCTTTCATTCAATTAGAAATTCTAAATCACATTTTTTAGCAAATCCCTAAGCACAAATCACATCATTTAACACACTTTGTTCACCTGGAAAACACTGGCCTTCAAAATGCTCCATCCTCATTGCGAACTGGTTTCACTCACTTTTGACCTGTTCAAACTCAATAGGCAAAACACTTCGATCACCTGTCATAGCCTATAAGAGAGGCCTCAGGGTGACTCCACTGTGTTGGGGTAAAATGGAGCATCATGGGAAACAGACAGGACGAGAAAGTGCGAGAATAAGAGGAGGAGGAGGAGGAGGAGGAGGAGGAAGGTGAGACAATATTTCTAATGAACTCCGTGCAACTTCGGTTTGACTAACAATGTCGCATGTATCACCTGTAAGTTTTCAGTATGACTCTGGGAAGCTGGGTTGTGAGTTAGGCCCAATTAGAGCTCATTGGATGATACCGACACAAGGATTGTGTCAATGCAATGTTTATACGATGTATTCAAAGTATTGTATTAATGTAATATATGGCAAGTGTCTTTCAATTGTATGTACCATAAAATTGCAACCTATTTTGTCACAAAAATAGATCCCAAAATAGGCTACAATGCATAGTTACACAAGGAGAAAAAGGAAACAATTTTCTACTCAGTTATATGATTTTGAATATGTAACATGGCCTTGTGAAGCCAAAACATACGTAAACAGTATTTTGATGGGAGTGTTTTAAATTTGTCACATCAGTGTTTAAACTGATGCTCTGTATGAGACATTCATATCTGTGTATTGATTGGTAGAAAGAAGCAGTTTTTGCAAGAGATTTGTGGAGTTTCAACAAACTGGTTGACTGTTTTTAGTTTTGTGTTTTTTAGAAAATGAGCTATAGTTTCAGGAAACATGTTTTTAAATGATTGGGGGGGGAAATGTAAGTTAGGACAGGTGATCCAGAGAGTGACTTGGGAAGGAGATAGCTGTGTTGTTGATGTAGTTCTTGTTGGAGGTTGGGTTGGTGGGTACTAAGGATGGGTGAGTGCTCAAGTACTTGAATGCTTGTTTTTGGACATCAGTATTCGATCAACACTTTGAGTAACTGCAATTTTCTTTTGTAAAAAACATATATAATCTATATATAATAAATGTAATTTGACACTGTTCTATAGCTAAAGTTTACATTTACTATGAGTGACGTTAGGAAGTATTTCAACAAACTGAACAAAATGAATGTGCAGTGCAAGATGTGTAACGTCAAACTTATATCATAGAACAACTTGTCTGATGATTAATAATTAACCAGATTAAGCACAAGGACAAAACAGCAGAGATGGATACCGCAGGCTATTTCTCATCACCTCATTTGCATGTCTATTCATTCTGTTTAAACCTGGTATTTCTGCAGTTGCAGATAAAGATTACCACTGTAAATTACCTTTATATAACCACAATATCAAAAAATCTATTTGGTTGTTAGCCATTCCTGCTCTGTTTCCAGACCGAAGTCAGAGAGAAGAGGAGAGAATTTTCCTCCCAAGTCGTGAATAGGTGAATATCAAAACCAAACTACAGCTGGTGTGACATTACTGCAATGATTCTTGCTTCGGGACTAACCCGCTTCACCTTTCCAGCAGTTGGGAAACACCACGTGGAAATTGGTTGTCTTGAGAACCTCTGCTGAATACCATATTCAGATTTGGCCCCACCTATCTCACCAACACATCATCTTGCACAGTTTCCACAGTATAAAATCTAGTATGCATCTTAAAATGTATACTTAAAGATAATTATCACTAGTAAGACTTGGCTACCATTACAATAAGAACCTCAATGGTGGACATTTTTGACCATTCAGAATTTGGACTGAAAACAAAACCTGATGGGGCTTCCTGTGCCATGTCCTAAATTTGGAGACAATGTCTATAATGCTGTCAAAAATGCCAGGTTTAATAGGATTAAAATTATTTTTGCTTGGTCATTACAATCACAGCAGACGAGGATAGGCAAACAAGTCCAAGGGGAACAAAGGCAAGCAGTCAGGGCAGAGTCCGGAGGCTGGACCAGCAGGGCTAAGGGGTGCATTAAAATGTCAGGAAGAGGACTGCGACTTGGCTGGTATAGCCTATACGGTTAATGACTAATGGGTAACAGAGGCAGGTGAGTGGAACTGGCAAAGATAGGAAGACAGAAAACAGCTAGCTACACGTCCAAACTTTGACCGGAAAAATGATAAACTATTAAAAAACTGCAAAAGGAGCCCGGTTATTGTTGAACATGCAATTATATGGTTTTTCAATCGATTTTTTTTATACTCCAGGAATTAACATGTTGATAATTTGAGCATATATAATGGGGCATTATTCCCAAATACACAGTAGTCTACTACTTTGAGTGTTTGATCATTGTTTTAAATATTTCTATTGCTCCTTTTTCGCACATCTTTTACCTTGATGAACATCGCTTTGTGTAACCACAACAACTTTATATCTCACATGGATTACCAGTATTATTATTATATATACAGTATACGGTCTTTTAAGGTTGCATGTAGATTGAAAGTAACTGTTAACTCTTCCTCTTTTATGTAAACAGACTCCTGGCATATTTGATAAACCTACAATGATCCAAGCCAGTTGATAACCACCCTTATAATGTTGGTTATTCAGGGTCATCAAGGTTGAGTTGAGTAAAGCCAGGCAACCCAAAGACAATCTTATTTTCATATTTTACAGCAAACTAGGAGAAGTTAAGTAGATTTGAGAAGTGAATACACTACTTGCATGTTACATTGATTTTTCCCTAAAATTTCAAGGTTCAAATGTGACTTAAGGGAGCTTTATAATGCAATCAGGTTCCTCGGAAAGTGTCCTTTTATCACTTTGGACACCTGTCAACAAAACAGCTTCCAGGCAATGCCTCCTCTAAGCACACACTATAGTAGATGGAGACATAACCCTGAGTGCAGTGAGATAGCATCATTCAGCAATACACCATTATCCCTCTTTACCATTCTTTCCCATGACTCCACTAGACTTTAATCATTTATTAATTTCCCTTGTGGTCTGAGGGAAGGCATCATGGACTGAATTTAAACTGCCAAGATCAGAGGATTGGAGTGTCACTTTCTCATATGAGAAAGAATATGGAATGCACAGCTTTCATCCCAGCAATCAGCCAAATCCACCATGGACAAGCACAGCAATATAGTGGTCCAGTATATAAAGAAATATTGGGTCATCTTAAATTTGTTGACATTTTTGCTATACCATCTCGCTCTGTGGTATAGCATTAGTGAAAGTATTTCTTCTAAATCAGGTTTGTATGTAATGCTGTGTGTGATGACATACTGTGTAGTGTATATGTTGCAACAGTAGTTCAGTTGCGAAAGACACCTGACAATGAAGTGGAAAGACTGCATTCATTTAACATGCATAGGGGGCATTCCTGATGATCTGGCAGTGGCAACCGCCTAGATTCACACTCACAAGTGGCAGCATCATTGACAGTAAGTGCATCATCAAAACATGCCAGGTAAAGTGTTAAACACACAAGGAATTACTAGTTTTGTAGGCAGAAGGGTGAAGCCCAACCTTATTCAGGGCCAAATTCATGAAAAAGAGATACTGTATGTGGTTCAGGAAAGTCAAGTGTACCAACAGATGTAGGTGGAAAAATATCCTTCTTTGTCACTCCAGTCTGTGCTAGTCTATGGGAGTAAATTTGTCTCAATATTATTTGTGTGACCAGATTGACAATGTGCGTGTAAATGTGTAATCTGTAAATATAAAACACCTTCCACAAATACGAAAACAAATTGTATTTTGCAAATACAAAACACATCTGCAAATGCACAAATTTCACAAATAAAAAAATATCTTTGAATATATTAGATTAATTTTCAAAGAAAAGGAAAGGCATTTGTGAGTATCTTCCGAGCATTTACAACTTTAAAACGTGTGCATTTGTGGATCTCAATTCTACGTGTGTGGATTTGTATTTACTGTATACTATGCTGTAGCTAACATTAGCTTAGCTACATGTATGTGAACAATGAACAATAAAATTAGAATACAATATTTCTAAACAAAAACAAACACCAACAGCCATGCTATCAAAGACCTTTACCAGGGTGTTGTCACTTTTTATATATTACAACAGTTAGCATGGCCTCCCTGAAACACATAAAGCGCAGCAGCAATGAAGACACGATGTGCTCAGTTCGCCATTCAGATTGCATCTCATTTAATTCACAATGAAATACTCAAATGCAATAACATTTTCCTGAGTGTCCGTTTCTGTTCCAGTCCATATGACTTAAGTGCATAACGCATCCATAAATCCAGTTACTCTATGTTTCATAGAATGTCTTCACAGTTGTAGTTATTTTACATTTGTGGTGTACTTCTTACATGTTTCTACTTCAAGCAACATTTTAGCACTCATTATCACCTGTACATAAGTGAATCAGGGCTACTATAACATTATCGTGCAAGCTATAGCATTATACAAGTGGTCTGCAAGGATACTTGACTTTCACACTTAATCTGGACACGCTATCACTCTTATAGTAATATCAAACAATTTTCAGTGCAAAACTATTAGGTTTTAACCAAAGTTAACATTAGCATTTTACCTTTACCAAATACATGTTTTAAAGTTGTAAATATTAGGAAGATATTCACAAATGCTTTTTATTTATTTGTAAATTAATCTAATGTAGTCACAGATATATATTTTTTAATTCATGGAATTTATGCATTTGCAGATTGTATTTGCTAAATATTTTTGTGAGTTTAGAAATCAGTCTTTGTATTTGTAGAAGGAGTTTTAAATTGACATATTTACATTTGCACACACATTATCCATCTGTTAACACAAATAATATTCAGACAAATTAACTCCCATATTAGTCTGATATTGTTTGGATAGGTAAAACTATTTGTCAGTCACTTTACTGATTATCATATCATTTTTTATGTATGTTATGTATGTGCTTGAATGCTAAAGAAAAAAAAACATTCTGTATCCAACTCAACACATGCAACATGCAATAATTTTGTTCTCTGTGTGCAGTGCAAAGTGTTTTTTCTAGCAGCTCAAATCTGTATGCTCGTAGGATGCTGTGGACAAATTAGTGAATGAGCCACTCAGTCAGTACCTCTTGCTGGAAAATTTAATCTCTCCAGAGAGGCATTCTTGGGATGAATGAGATCAAATAACCCATCGAACATTCCCTGGTCTACCTAGGTCCTTGTTTTTTCATAATACTGGACATCCTTTATCCTAAGAGGCAACAAAATATTCTTGCCTCGTAATCATTATATTTATTAATGTTTTATTCATTGCTGTCATACCTGGAAAATGTCCTTTGAGCATTTTACATGAGTTGCCTCAGGGCATTTTCTGACTCTTATAGAAAAATCCATGCATCCGTGCCTGCAGATATTAACCTCTCCTCTTGGTGCTACACCACACAAATTTAAATTTAAATTTACATTTGAATATTGTCTTTGGAGCAGATTAAGTCTTTGAAAATTACATGTCAAATACTGTTTTAATTATCATTTTCAAATTTTTAGAGAATTGTATTTTCGTTTTCATTTTGTCCCCAAAAGAGCGTGGTGACATGTAAATGCAAATGCAATAGACTGGGGTGCTGTTTTACTTATTTCATTTGAATATTGTATAGGGATCACATGCCATCCACATAGCCTAGGTATTCACACCATGTTAAACAAAACTAGGTGAAACCTAGTATATGGCTGGACCGCCATTACACTTAACAGTAATATTGTCAGGACACCAAAATTTTGACT